>WNWK01013547.1:25000-54888 GCA_009830355.1 Cherax destructor
AAGTAGTCGAACCCATGCTGCTTTGGATTGTTTGGTCCCATGGACTAGAACGTCATGAGTTTTCGCTCACCATGAGGCGGGCCAAAGCAGCATGGGTTCGACTCCTTGGCTAGTCGTGTTGTTATTGATACACACACACACACACACACACTATATATGTGTGTGTGTGTGTGTGTACTCACCTAATTGTAGTTGCAGGAATCGAGTCATAGCTCCTGGCCCCGCCTCTTCACTGGTCACTACTAGGTCACTCTCTCTCACCCTGCTCCATGAGCTTTATCATACCTTTTCTTAAAGCTATGTGTGCATCCTGACTCCACTACATCACTCTCCAGACTATGCCACTTCCTGACAACTCTATGACTAAAGAAATAATTCCTAACATTCCTTTGGCTCATCTGAGTTTTCAACTTCCAATTTTGACCCCTTGTGATGTGTTGAAGATTGTGGTTAGTGGCACACACAGCGTCTCTGCTCCCTCTCTAAGGACCCACGGGGAGATGTTGTCCGGTCCCATCGCCTTTGAGGTATCAAGGTCACTTAGCAGCTTCTTCACGTCCTCCTCGGTTGTGTGTATTTCATCCAACACTTGTTGGTATATCCCTAGTTGGTGTACCCCTCTGCCTCCACTGTAAATACTTCCTTAAGTTCGTGTTGAGCTCCTCACATACTTCTTGGTCGTTTCTTGTGAGCTCTCCACCTCCTTTTCTCAGCCTGATTACCTGGTCTTTGACTGTTGTCTTCCTCCTGATGTGGCTATAAAGCAGTTTCGGGTCAGACTTGACTTTCGATGCTATGTCGTTTTCGTACTGCCACTGGGCCTCTCTCCTTATCTGTGCATACTCGTTTCTGGCTCGTCGACTAATCTCTTTATTTTCCTGGGTCATATGCCTTCTGTACTTTTTCCATTCTCTAGCGCACTTAGTTTTTGCCTCTCTATACCTTCGGGTAAACCAAGGGCTCATTCTGGTCTTTCCATTATTTATGTAACCCTTGGGAACAAACCTTTCCTCTGTCTCCTTGTATTTTGTTGTTACATAATCCATCATTTCGTTTACTGACTTTCCTACGAACTCTCTTTCCCACTGAACCTCCTGCAGGAAGGTCCTCATACCTGTGTAGTCCCTCCTTTTATAGTTTGGCTTTTCCTTTTCTACTCCTGTTACCCTCTCCATTTGTAGCTCTACGATGTATTCAAAGCTCAGAACCACGTGGTCACTAGCTCCAAGGGGCCTTTCATATGTGATGTCCCCAATGTCTGAGCTACTCAGGGTGAACACAAGGTCCAGTCTTGCTGGTTCATCATCCCCTCTCTATATGATAGTGTCTCTAACATGTTAATGCATGAGGTTTTCTAGTACCACATCCATGTGTGTGTGTGTGTGTGTGTGTGTGTATGACTGACTGATTAGTTAATTATCCAGTCAGATCAATGACCTGCCATCCCATCCCTGGATAACATAGGATTTCTAACCTCTGTCTAGACAAGGGCAGTTTGTATGTCTAGGTGTAGTCGTGTTTCTGAAGTTTCAGTAGGTGGACCTTCCACGTGGGCAGTAATTCATTACATACCTATAACTGCGCATTTAACAGTAATGGTAACAAGCAGTTACCGTCTTGATGTGTGGAGTGTGATCGGCCCGGCAATGTTTCAGGAATCCCGAGAAAGAGTATATATGAATCACAGTTAACTCCCGGGTTCGTGTGACAAGAGAAATCGTCTTGACTCCACGTGAACGTATGTGACTGGTGAAAAGTAGTGTCCTTCATGGTTCAAGCTTAGCGATGTTACAGCTGAGGGGAGGTCGCCCTCTACTCAGCTTGGCTTGTTCAGTGATCAACCTGGCGTTACGAGGTGAGGTTCTTAACCTCATCATTCACGACGCAGGTCTCTGGGTGATTGTCTGTATCCTAGTAGCACGGGCTGGGAATGCTCATGTGGCTGTCCACTCTTGTCAGTTGTGTAGGCCTAGTCGAAGGGAATCACATATACTACTAGGTTAATTAATCTATATTTATCTCTAACTTAACTTATGTAGTTATAAGAAAGAGATTGAGTAGGAGTCTATTAGACTACAGTTAAATTTATTATAAAAATAAGGTTGTTGGAACTGTAGGTTAGGTAGACATGTTGGTTCACATTTATTATTAATAGTAATAATAATAATAATAATGATAATAATAATAGTAATAATAATAATAATAATTATTAATAATAATAATAATTATACAAGTACATGTACAAGACATACAGGCCTAGCTGACATCAATGACATACTATATAGAAAGTCCCTTGTTATGCAGAGCAAATTAGGTTAATTTTGTCCCCAGGATACGACTCACACCAGTCAACTAACACCCAGGTACCTATTTTACTGGCAGGTGAAAATGAACCGCACGTACCTTAAGGAAACACGTCCTAATGTTTCGAACCACGGACGTCAGTGAGTGAACTGAGTGCGGTACCAACCGAGCTACAGGTGTAAGACGCCTATACTTAGTCCCTTTCAAATTACGCGGCACTACGGTGCTGCCATCTGAAGGCCTACCCAAGTCAGTGGGACGCCACTCTGTGACGCCCTCACTTCCTCGGCTTACCACATTGAAGCAGGTTCTACCCTAGCTGGCTCCCGGTCCCCTCTCACGCTCTGCACCCGTGTGTACCCACATCTTTCGACAATAAAGCCCCGTCTAGTCCATGTCCGTATCTCTACACCTACGCTACCATTCTACTGTACTAGACCTGTAAGAGGTAAGGCAAGAATAGCAATAACAGTGGTGGCAGAGGTGGGACACGGCAGAGTGTGGAGTGTAGGGGACCAGCTGACCATCCGACCAGCCAGTCATATCCAGTTCATCAGCTGGCTTATAGCATCATCCGTCGCCTCCAGCGCCTCCTACGTGACTGAGACAGATCATCGTTCTTGATTTTTCCACAAAATCGGGACATAGGCATCACGGCGTCACCTCGAGCCTTTGCAGTCACGTGTGTGTTCAATTCCTACTCTATAGTTCTCCAGCGTTCTCCTGCACCCTTCTCTGGCATCCTCCAGTGTCCCTACACCCTTCCTACAGCTACAAGAGACGCGAGGTGAGGTCGTTTTGGGTGTGTTGGTGTTGTGTACCACGCGGGCCTACCCCAGGGCGCCGCTACCTGCCTACCTCACACCACCAAGCACCTGCTCTAGACCCCTCCTGCTACTATGATTCTACGCTCCCTATATCCAGCTCACCGTCTGCGTGTTGTTTTCTCCGAGTTCTTCAAGAAGCCATTCCCGGCTTGACCACGTGGGAACCCAGCGTGTTTGTCCCAAGCCAAGCCAAGCAAGGTGCCTGCTGTGTCTCCCTCGCCTCGTTGTTCTGCAATCAACATCCTCCTTCCAGCCACAGCAGTTATTTAATTTTTTTTGTTTTGTTAATACCCAGTATCTCAAAATTTCCCCCAGTGAAAACCGTAAAGTAATTTTTTGTTATACTTGTGGGCAGCCCTTCAGTTTCATAACCTTGCATCCTGCCTAGTTTGTTTGTTTAATTTCCCCGTGTCTGTCTGCGTTTCCCAAAGCCACAGTCAGCAGCACACTCAGACACATCCACCAGTGTAAACAAAGCGCTCAGCACGCTGAGGCTCACAGCATTTTATTGTACTCTTAACTAAATTTCCCCATTTTCGCAGAGTCCCACGACCTTTTCCCGTTCTTCTCAATCTTTGCACAATATTTATATGCCACTGAAGACCCCATAGACGTCCACAAGCACTTACAGTGTGCATCGCCTCATTCATTCACCAGTACACACACACCTACAGTTTCAGAGTCTGCCTACTTGCGTCTGCTCTCCATCTACAGTCAAAGTTAAGTAAACAGTGACTTGTCTAGCATTTCCTAAGAATTTCTGACATTATTTAATTGCCCTGCACCAATACAGTCATCACTGAAGCCCATACTTTCAGTGAATTGTTCAGTCCTAGTAGCAGTGCACATTTTGTGTAATTTGCCATCTTTCAGCAGTATTGTTGCATTTTGCACACTCATTTTTGCATTTTAAATTCTAGTGCATTATTCTGCACCTTGCCTCTCAACTAATTATTAATTGTTCCTGCTCAAGTTGTTCATTGTGCTACCTGTTTTTTTTTTATATATATATATATATATATATATATATATATATATATATATATATATATATATATATATATATATATATATATATAATAAAAGATCACAGTAAACAGGTGATATCAAAATATGCAAGACAACCACTATGAAAAAATAGAAGAATTCCAAGCGCTTTCGTGACTACTCACATTATCAAGAAAGCGCTTGGAATTCTTCTATTTTTCATAGTGGTTCAATAATTATAATATATATATATATATATATATATAATATATATATATATATATATATTATTTAGCCAGTCATACCTGTCTGCTATTATTTTAATGCATAAACTTGTCCCCAAGTTTGTTGGTCCTTACCGTGTCCTACGACAGCTCCACGGCAATAAGTTCGAGGTGAGGGAGATCGCTACCGGAACTATCAAAGAAGCTCACCTTGACCACATGAAGTACTACATCGATCATGTGCAAGCCGAAGCAGAGCTGGAATCGCATGCGTTGCAAAGCCACAATCAGACTCAAACTAGTGACAACCCATCTAGTTCTTCACCCGCTACCACTACAACAGATGACAGTCCTGTAAGGCTCCATACTTATGACCTGAGACCCAGGACAGCAGTACATTTCTGTGACACTGACATACCTACTGACTTGTCCGACTCCTATGCTAGCTACGCTAATTTTTTGCTTGTAGAAATGGGGATTAATGCGCATGCATTGTATAGTTAGTAAATAATAGAGTCAGGGTGGACAACACCATGTAAATATGTAAAATTATTCTAGAAGGGTATCCGTAGTATAATGAATTCCATGGAAATGTTATTTTAAGTATGTGCACCTAGTGTGTCTCGTAAAACCTGTATAAGGGTAAGGGTAGAGCCGCCCTTTTGAGTCAAATGTCACACCTTAGGAAATGCTGCTGTCAGTCATTGTTTGCAGATGTAAGGATGGTACAGCGCCCAAGGATGTGCAGTCAAGTTGATGCCTTAGCCCTGCGGACAACCTGTAAATAGAAGACTCTAGTTTCCAGTGCCGACATCTTGCTCTGTCCTCCGTCCAGCTGTACGGGCACTCCGATTTTCTCTCCCCCAACCCCTCGAAATGGGAGAGTTTTTGAGGCTTGCTTCTGCAATATCCTTACTGTATACTATATTCTATGTCGGGTGACCGGAAGTTCAGTTCAGTTCAGACTCTCAGGTAAGGACCCACTAGGGGCGAGGGGGAAGTGGGGACAGACGAAGAATAGCCGGTGAGAGGAAGAGCTGAAGGAGAAGAGAAAGAGTCAGGACTAAACCCAACAGTCTAACTACTGATTTGTTGGTGACCGGAAGCCAGTTTCCCCTGGGTAACTATTGCATGTTTGCTCGTTTACACCTTCGTGCCCGCCAGTATTGTCGTGTTGAGATGACACGCGGTAGGTGGCCGAGCAGATGTAAGCAGCCTATACTTAGTCCCTTTCAAATTACGCGGCACTACGGTGCTGCCATCTGAAGGCCTACCCAAGTCAGTGGGACGCCACTCTGTGACGCCCTCACTTCCTCGGCCTACCTCATTGAAGCAGGTTCTACCCTAGCTGGCTCCCGGTCCCCTCTCAAGCTCTGCACCCGTGTGTACCCACATCTTTCGACCATAAAGCCCCGTCTAGTCCATGGCTGTATCTCTACACCTACGCTATCATTCTACTGCATTAGACCTGTAAGAAGTAAGGCAAGAATAGCAATAACACAGGTCTCAAGGAAATTTTCACATCATTCAGAAAACCTATAGAATGTACAGAAGAGGTAGAAAGAGTGAGTGAGGGGGAGAGAGAGTGAGGGGAGAGAGAGTGAGGGGAGAGAGTGAGGGGAGAGAGAGAGAGAGAGAGTGAGAGGGGAGAGAGAGAGAGAGAGATTGAGGGAGAAAGAGAGAGGGGAAATGAGAAAAGATGTGGGATACAGAGGAAGTAATGAAGAATAAAGTGGGGAAGAGGAGAAGGAATGAGGAAGGGTTGGTATACATTGGGTGATGGGGGATGGAGACGGGGATAAGAAATCAGTAGAGTGGAATGAGGAAGGGTGAGGGAGAAATGAGGAATACAATGGAATAAGAGGAAAGAATGAGGAAGGGTGATAAATACAGATGGGGAAATGAGGAATTCTGTGGGGTAGAGAAGGAGGAAGGGTGAGGGATACATAGGGAGAAATAATGAGGGGCGAGGACAGAGAGGTGCGAATGATGAAAGGTGAGGGATAGAGAGAGAGAGAGATAAACGAAGAATAAAGTGGGATAGAAAGAGAGGAAGTAGAAAGGGGTGAAATACAGAGGAGGGATGAGGAACAAGGTGGGATCGAGAGGGAGGTAAATATAAAAAGAGAGGGGCGTAAAGGTTCGACAGAGTGATGGAGAGAGGAAGAGTAGGAGAGATGGGAGGGAGAGGGAACGAATGGACTGAGGGTGACGGGAGGAAGAGAAGGAGAGAAATAAAAGGATGGAGGAGGGGGGGGAGAAAGACGAAAGGAGAATGGGGGAGAAAGAAGATAATGGAAGAAGGAAAGAGATATTGAAGAGAGGGAGGGGAAAAGGAGATGGAGAAAAAATCGAAGAATTTGTATAAGAGAAATGGAGAGGGATAAAGGAGAGTGAAAAGAGGGATGGAGAGGGAGGAAGGATGGGGAAACAGAAAGAAAGGGAGAGAGAGGGGGTAAAAGAGAGATAGAAAAGGAGACAGGATATGGAAAAGAGAGATGGAGAGGGAGGGAGGGTGGGTAAAAGGGAGATGGAGAGATACGGACAATGGGGTAAAAGCGAGAGAGAGAGAGAGTGGGAGGTGGTGTACAGCTTTGCTTCATAAATACAGGGAACGTGAGGGCGCATCCGTTCTACTATCGCCCGACGCTAATCAGCACTGATTCATGGTAGCGCTGAGAGGGGTAGCGCTGAGAGGGGTAGCACTGAGAGGGGTAGCTCTGAGAGTTGTAGTGCTCTGAGGGGTAGCACTGAGAGGGGTAGCACTGAGAGGGGTAGCACTGAGAAAGGTAGCGCTGAGAGGGGTAGCACTGAGAGAGGTAGCGCTGAGAGAAGTAGCACTGAGAGGGTTAGCGCTGAGAGGGGTAGTACTGAGAGCTGCAGTTCTCATAGGGGTAGCACTGAGAGAGATAGCACTGAGAAAGATAGTGCTCAGAAGGATAGCACTTAGGGGATAGCACCGAGAAGGATAGCACTGAGAGGGGTAACTCTGAGAAGGGTGGCAATGAAAGGGTAGCTCTGAGAGGGATAGCAATGAAAGGGGTAATGCTGACAGGGGTAGCACTGAGACAGGTAACACTGAGAGGGATAGAAATGAAAGGGGTAGCACAAAGAGGGGTAACAATGAGAGGGGTAGCAATGAGAGGGGTAGCAATGAGAGGGTACCAATGAGATTGGTAGCAATAAGAGAGTACCAATGAGAAAGGTAGCACTGACAGGTACCAATGATAGGGGTAACACTGACAAGTACCAATGAGAGGGGTAGCACTGACAGGCACCAATGAGAGAAGTAGCACTGACAAAGCACCAATGAGAGGGGTAGCACTGACAGGGTACCAGTGAGAGGGGTAGCACTGACAGGGTACCAATGAGAGGGGGTAGCACTGACAGGGTACCAATGAGAGAGGTAGCACTGACAGGGTAATAATGAGAGGGGTCACACTGACAGTATACCAGTGAGAGGGGTAGCACTGACATGGTAGCTCTGACAGTTTTGGGACTTTGTACGGTTCCTAAAACCACATTCGGGAGTTATTTTTCTTAAGAGTAGACAGTCTTAAGAGTAGACAGTCTAAAGGTTCCAACAGCTGTTCCCTCGACTCTTTCCTTCAACAGCGACCGTCGAATATTGTCCCCAGTAGCTGTGTGTTGGGTGAAACATGTAGGGGTTAGGAATGTGAACAAACTTCTATGTATTTTCCTCTATTGTACAAGTGTATCTCCCGTAAGAGAGGTCACGCGACTCTGCCTGGTTTGGGATGATCGCCCACGTATCACGACATATTAAATGTGTTCATCCAGAATTCTGTAACACATCCTGATCGGGTCAGTGCAGTATTTCACGGGTAAACGATACTAGAAATTCGGATTTAACCTTAACTCGTGTAGCTTTACGCTGGGACACTACTGTGTCGTCTGGATGCCGAAATTCAACGGCCTGAACGAAGATAAGTCGTCTCTTTCATGAAGATGAAACATACCATACCACGGGCGGGGATTCGTCTAACTAGGTATATTTATATATATACCTAGTTAGGTATCCAGCTGGCCCAGTGGCTAGCACGTCGGTCTGGAGTTTTACGACTCTCTGATCGCGGGTTCTATCCCCACCCGTAGTATGATTTGTTTGCAATCGTGTCATTACGATTTCGTGAGTCAAGATGATATATGGAAACATCATACTTCTGTTCGTCGTTTTATACACGCTTAAGCACTGTTCTATACAACAATGTTGGACAGTTCTATTACGTGCATATATTGCATTGTCTTTATAGACGTAGATTACTACACTCGCTATAGACTGCGGTAGAAAGAATTACTGTACATCGCACATCAAGGGTCACGGAGGTTGCGTCTCAAGGCTGTGTGATCACTGACTTAGCTCTCTTAATTACTAGCTTAACGTGGTTAATTCACTACCACAAGTGTTTTAATTTGTCGTCTGTTATTAAATAAGACCTCGACTCTGCCCTCCTCCTCCCTACAACTGCACCTCTCCTTCCTACAACTGCGCCTCTCCTCCCTACAACTGCACCTCTCCTCCCTACAACTGCGCCTCTCCTCCCTACAACTGCACCTCTCCTTCCTACAACTGCGCCTCTCCTCCCTACAACTGCACCTCTCCTCCCTACAACTGCGCCTCACCTTGGGCACTATGACACCCAGGGCAAGAAATATGTGCTGACACTGGGACGTCTTGCACTGATGCCGAAACGTTTCGCCTACACAGTAGGCTTCTTGAGTCGAGTACAGAGGAGTCAGCAGAAGCAGTAGAGATGTAAAGACAATGTAATTAGTCCATCAACCTTGCAGATGTAGTTTCGAGGTGGTCAGTCCCTCAGCCTGGAGAAATGTTTTGCTCCAGAGTCCGCAACAATGTGAAGTTGAAGCAACAGTATGGAGACTTATATACTGTTAAGGGTGAGGTGCAGCCCATTTGAAGAAGAGAGAATGTAATCACTGAGAGGGCAGATCCCTCTCAAATCCAACCTTTTCACTCACTGATTACATTATTTCTTCTACTAATGGGATGCGCCTCACTTTGACAGTATATTAGCCTCCATAATGTTGTTTCAGCTTCACATTGTTCCAGACTATGGAACAAAACTCTTTTCCAGACTAAGGGACTGACCACCTCAAAACTAAGTCTTCAAGGGTGATGGACTGATTACATCTTCTTTACATCTCTACTGCTTCTGCTGCCTCCTCTGTACTCTACTGAAGAAGCCTACTGTGTTGGCGTAACGTTTCGTAATAAAGCTTTTTAGCGGTTGCACATGTGTCTTACTTATCAACATCAACAACTCTGTTTGAAAACCAATACGTACCTATATCCTTTCTAAATCTAAATTTATCTAACTTAAATCAGTTATTTCAGGGTTTTACTTGATTCGATATACTGAGTATTTTATTAAAATCACCTTTGTTTATGCCCATCATTCACTTATGTACTTCAATGATATCTCCAATCATTCTACGTATGTCAAGAGAGAGTGAAGATTCATGGCTCTAAGTCTATATTCATATAGGAGATTCTTTATACAGTGAATCAACTTTGTCGTCCATCTCTGTATGTTCTTCAATGAATTTATATCCATTATGAGCAGAATAATCTAAGTGAGGCCTTGCTAGTGATGTATTAAGCTGCAAAATACTTTTGTCCTCCTGTTACTTATAATTCTTGATATAAATCCAAGTAATCTGATAGCTTTATTGCGCACACTTATACACTGTTGTCTTGGCTTTAGATATCTGCTTACCATGACTCCCAAGTTTTTTTCACATTCTGAGTGATCAAGCTCTACATCACCTAATTTATAACTTCGAGAATTCTTTTCATTCCCATGGACTTGGACTTTACACTTGTCCACATTGAACTGCATCTGCCACTTTTCAGACCAAGACATTAATCTGTCTAAATCCTTCTGTCTAAATCATTCGGCCTATTTATGTATCATCAATAAATTTACTTTTGTCACTTGCAATTCCTTCATCAAGATCATTAATGTAAATTATAAACAACAATAGGCCTAAAACTGATCCTTGTGGAACGCCACTAGTGACCGGTCCCCATTCAGACTTGACCCCATTAATGGAAACTCTGCTTTCTATTGGTAAGCCATGCCTCTATCCATGTTAGAACTTTACCTCCTATACTATGAGCTGCCACTTTTCTTAAGAGTCTTTTGTGAGGTACTCTATCGAAGGCTTTACTGAAATTCAAATAAACAATATATTATATTCTTTATCGTTATCTACTGCCTCAAATTCTTTATTGAAGAACGTCAGTAAATTTGTCAGGCAGGAACGACCTCTCGTGAATCCATGCTGAGATTCATTAATCAAGTTATGCTCTCCAAAGTGACTTCTAATAATATCAGCTATAATTTATTCTAATTTGAAGAATGGACTTATCCCCTAATTTAAAAATAGTAATTACATTAGCCATCTTCCATATCTCTGGCACAACACCAGTTTGGATGGACGCATTAAACACGCTCGTTAGTGGCTGACTAGGTTCCAACAGGCTGGACATGCTGCAAGCCTGATCCAAGAATTGGCTCCTGGAGTTTAACCCCACCAAGTGCAAAATCATGAAGATTGGGGAAGGTCAAAAAAGACCGCAGATCTTGGGGTGAATATCATACCGAGCACATTTCCTGATGCGCACATCAACCAAATAACTGCTGCAGCATGTGGGCGCCCGGCAAACCTAAGAATAGCATATCGACACCTGAGTAAGGAGTCTTTAAAGACACTGTACACTGTACGTCAGGCCTATATTTGGAGTATCCAGCACCAGTATGGAACCCACACCTAGTCAAGCACGTCAAGAAATTAGCGAAAGTGCAAAAGTTTGCAACAAGACTAGTCCCGGAGCTAAGGGGTATGTCCTACGAAGAGAAGTTAAGGGAAATCAACCTGACGGTACTGGAGGACAGGAAGGATCACAACATATAAAATTCTGAAAGGAATTGACAAGATGGACAGTGACAGATGTTTCAGAGAGGAGACACAGCAACGAGGGGTCACAATTGATAGTGACAGATGTTCCAGAGATGGGACACAGCAACGAGGGGTCACAATTGAAAGTTGAAAACTGAGATGAGTCACTGAGATGTTAGGAAGTATTTCTTCAGTAATAGAATTGGTAGGAAGTGGAACAATTTGAAGAGTAATGTAGTGGAGGCAGGATCCATACATAGCTTTAAGAAGAGGTATGATAAAGCTCATGTAGCAGGTGAAAGCGGACCTAGTAGTGACCAGTGAAGAGGCGGAGCCAGGAGCTGTGAATCGACCCCTGCAATCACAAACAGGTGAGTACACACACACAATCGAGCACAGAAGTGAACACTGGGGGCAGGAGTTGCAGCATAAAGGAGAACACAGTGAACACTGGGGACAGGAGTTGCAGCATAAAGGAGAACACAGTGAACACTGGGGACAGGAGTTGCAGTATAAAGGAGGACACAGTGAACACTGGGGGCAGGAGTTGCAGCATAAAGGAGAACACAATGAACACTGGGGACAGGAGTTGCAGTATAAAGGAGAACACAGTGAACACTGGGGGCAGGAGTTGCAGCATAAAGGAGAACACAGTGAACACTGGGGACAGGAGTTGCAGCATAAAGGAGAACACAGTGAAACTGGGACAGGAGTCAGTACTAAGAGAAACAGTGAACACTGGGGACAGGAGTTGCAGCAAAAAGGAGAACACAGTGAACACTGGGGACAGGAGTTGCAGCATAAAGGAGAGGCGCTCGAGTGAACACAGGAGTCAAGCTAAACTAACCTGACTGAAATATGAACAAAACTCAGTGTTGTATTACAGGGAGGAAGAGGAAGAGGAAGAGGAAGAGGAGGAGGAGGAGGAGGAGGAGGAGGAGGAGGAGGAAGAGGAAGAGGAGGAGGAGGAGGAGGAAGAAGAGAAATTTGTAGAGTAAGAGATCGTGGAAGAGGAAAAGGAAGAGGGACATTATGAGGAGGAAAAGGAAGATAAGCGATGAAGTAGGAGTAGGTTGAAGAGGAACAAGTGAATTAGGAGGAAAAAAAGGAAGAGAGGAGGAAGAAGACGAGGTAAAGGATAAGGAAGAGGAGGAGGAGGAGATAAGGAAGAGGAAGAGAAAAAATAGGATGAAAAGAAGGAGGATTAGAAGGAATGTGAAGAAAGGAGGAATAGAAATAGGAGGAGGATGGGGAAGAGGAAAAGAAAAAGGTGAGGAGAAAGAGGGAGAAGAGGAGTAGGAGGAGGAGTAAACATAGAAATAGGCGGAGGAGGAGAAAGAAGAGGATGAACAGTAGGAGGAGTACGAGGAAGAGGAATAACAAAATGAGGAAGAGGAATAATAAAAAAGGATGAAAGAAGAGGTGGAGGAGTATGAAAATGAAGATAAAGAAGAGGAGCAGCAGAAAAAGGAAAAAAAACAGCTTATGCTGGAGTAATAGTTGAAAGAGAGAGAGAGAGAGAGAGAGAGAGAGAGAGAGAGAGAGAGAGAGAGAGAGAGAGAGAGAGAGAGAGAGAGAGGACTGAGTCAAGATTAGAAAAACACTGCTTGTACTGCTTGTTTTGCCATGATGATCACAACCATTTTTCTCTACTACTACTATTATTACTACTACTACTACTATTGCTACTACTACTACTACTACTATCGCTACTACTACTACTACTATTGCTACTACTACTACTGGCTCCCTCTTCTTCGTGTGTTAGTGTAACTAGTCAGTCGTAAGCTCCTCTCTCCTATGTGCGGGTTATTTGTGTATTGTTCTTCTATAAGAGTATATTGTTATCATTTAATAATTATAATTTGTGAGGCAACGCAGCTACTAGAAAGAGACGCCGTGTCGGGGTGGGTCTCCTTCATGGGTGGGTCTCCTTCATGGGTGGGTCTCCTTCATGGGTGGGTCTCCTTCATGGGTGGGTCTCCTTCATGGGTGGGTCTCCTTCATGGGTGGGTCTCCTTCATGGGTGGGTCTCCTTCATGGGTGGGTCTCCTTCATGGGTGGGTCTCCTTCATGGGTGGGTCTCCTTCATGGGTGGGTCTCCTTCATGGGTGGGTCTCCTTCATGGGTGGGTCTCCTTCATGGGTGGGTCTCCAGGGGGTCTCCTTCATGGGTGGGTCTCCTTCATGGGTGGGTCTCCTTCATGGGTGGGTCTCCTTCATGGGTGGGTCTCCTTCATGGGTGGGTCTCCTTCATGGGTGGGTCTCCTTCATGGGTGGGTCTCCTTCATGGGTGGGTCACCTTCATGGGTGGGTCTCCTTCATGGGTGGGGATGAGGGCAGTCTGAATAGTATGTCCGGACGTGGTCGACACTGGTTAACATAATTGCCCTTGCTGTTGAGACGTTATTACGTCTTAGAACCGAAATACTTCGATGTTAGATCTCAATGTAATCACCACAGGATCTGCACACTCGTTAAATTCCATTCTTCGATGCTTTATTTGTATAAAAAGTATTAGAGAAGGGAGTGAATGAGTAAGATATCGAAAAAAAGTTGGCGACCTTCCTTCCATTTCCCTACCTGGGAAAACACTACATAATCTTCAAGCTGTCTTGTTCCTACATATGTTCCCTCGGGGAAACAGGTGTTTTCTAGCTTGTTCTGGCGCCTGGGAAGGTTTAGATATTTGTAGGAACAGAGATTTGTATAACATCATACCAGGTAATGGTTAGTTTTATGTTAAGTACTGTAGAATTAACTTAGATTTATTCTTGTTTTATTTGCCATTTCGGTGTAATATCATAATGCGACATCCCACTATCGGTTCATCATGAACAACCTTATACAGTCCGCTACCAAGGCCTATATTTGAGCACTGAGCATGGCTTTGTTACACCTTTAAAGGTGTTTAATTTCAACTGAGAGGTCCCATCTGTGGCTTATATATTCCCAGAGACGCTGGATCGAGAGGGCAGTGGGGAGGGGTCGAGGGCACCCAAGATGAGCCCTGAGCCAGTTTGGAAGCTGAGTGAATCACAGTAATAGGGAGATAAGGATGCGGTTCAACGAATGTATTATAGAGTCAATATGATGTACGGTGTTTTGTCCTCGATGACTCTGAGAATGAAGCCTAGTATTTGTTAACCTTGATGCTCGCAGATGCTTATGATTACTCCAAAATTCTTTTCTTTTTCGTGTGTCAGTTAGTTTGTTGCCTCATATTTTGTATTCATGTTTGAGATTATTATACCCAAAATGCATTACTTTGCACTTGTTTACGTTGAAACTCATTTTCCGCTTCTCCGACCAGAGTGCCAACCTGTCCTAATCACTATTTAAACAATTTGTTTTGGGATGCAGAGAGAGAGAGAGAGAGAGAGAGAGAGAGAGAGAGAGAGAGAGAGAGAGAGACAGTAGAGGTTGCAAGATTCTGTACGAGGCACAAGTACGCTCACACCTTGAGTATACTCTACTTTCTTGGATTACCTGCTCTCCGTCTCATTTGCGACTTCTTGAGATAATAGAGAACAGAGAAAGGCAATTTGTCTCTCGCCTGGAATGATATGTATAAGGCCAGTATTCTCAAGGTCCCACACTGGACTCCACTCCGAGGACAGCGAGAAGTGAGCTTCTACACAACAAGACGGGCAGCAAGCAGCAACTTCACTCTGACTGTACCTTTCTCCAGAGCATATCTACATCTGAGATCATTTATTCCTAGCATGACTCGAGTCTGGAACATGTTCGTATGGCATAATGATATCAACGAAATAAAGGCAGTTGATCAAATGAAATTTCTGGCCCACAGATGGGTCCAACTTCATCGTGTTCCATATTTGTATGTCTCATAAGAATAAAAATGTTTCAAATGAGCTGATGTAGGTAACAGCTTGTAATTAAAGTTAGGAACCATTACCCTAACCTTATAAAACACTGCGTAAAGAGAGAGACCCTGAGGTTGTTCGGTCGACGAAGTATAAAAAATCACTAAATTCAAACAGCATATATGAACATTAAAACAACTGATCTGCTGATCCCAACTCAGAGGATGCGCCTCTTCACTTATTTACTCAGAAATATGCACATTTACTTTCACGTTTACTCTTTCCGCGCTCAGTTACCTATATTTACTGTATTTATATATTAGCTTAAAGAAGAAGAGCTGAAGTTAGGAGAGGAGTCGGGAAGAAAGGAACTTAAATGAGCTGTTTAGTGGAGCTCTGACTTGTGTTCCCTCCTCTCATAATTGAGAGGTGACCAGGTGGATGCACCTCGGTCCTTGGCTATCCAGACATGGATAAGCCCTAAGCTTGTTGTTTCTCTTTTGTGAACTACCTCTTTTAGATTCTTAAAGTTTGAGGATGAGAATTCATATTACTTACGTTACAAGCTAAAATACAGACCAAAAAAAAAGAGGTTATAATAATAATCTAATGGTTGTAATTGTAAGTCAGTGGAAGACCTCGGTCGGATGACCAAATGCTACAATGGCGGGTCACCAATTGTCCGGTTTCCTGACAAACCTCACCTAACATAACCTCATTTGGATTATGCAGCTCAGTTTTGGTCTCCTTACTACAGAATGGATATAGATTCATTGGAGAACATACAGAGAAGAATGACTAAAATATTTACAGTATAAGAAATCTCCCGTATGAAGATAGACTTAGAGCGTTGAATCTCCACTCTCTGGAGAGACGTAGAATGAGAGGAGATATCATCGAGGTGTACAAGTGGATGATGGGCATAAACAAAGGAGATATTAATAAAATACTGAGGATATCGAACCAAGTAAGAACCAGAAATAACGGATTTAAATTGGATAAATTTAGATTTAGAAAGGACATAGGCAAGTACTGGTTCTCGAACAGAGTTGTAGATGCGTGGAACAATCTTCCGAGTAGGGTGATAGAGGCTAGGACCTTGGGTGGCTTTAAAAAGAGATTGGACAAATATATGAGTGGGAGGGGCTGGGTTTGATTAGGGTCGTGAGTACGGGAGTAAATTCTTAGGTAGTGGTGGTTTTGATAAGGACCTGCCTTGTATGGGCCAGTAGGCCTTCTGCAGTGTTCCTCCATTCTTATGTTCTTAAATCAGCTCATTTCAGTGTCTGGGCACAGCAATACTTTAGTATAACGTGTTGCACGTGTATATATTATATTTGTCATTAAGCAATAATCATGATGGCTACAGGATGAAGTTTGAGCTATCTGTGGGCCAGAGTTTTCATTTGGGTAACTGACTCAATTTCTTGAATATCTCTTTGCGAGAACATGTTTGAGATGCTAGTCAGGCGTGGCGTGGATAATTGCCGAGAGAATAATGTCCAGTCAGTGTAACTGTGAATGGCTGTTATAATAGCTGTCTTGTGCTATAATAGCTGTGTAATAATATTGGTAGAATTACCGACAATATGTTAAGTAAAAGGACACAAATGCAACTAATGTGACACTTTATTGTGGCAACGTTTCGCTTGAGAAAGCTCCTGGAGAGCGAAACGTTGCCACAATAAAATGTCACATTAGTTGCATTTGTGTCCTTTTACTTATAATAGCTGTCTTGAGCTATAATAGCTGTCTTGTGCTATAATAGCTGTCATCTGGCTGACCCAGAAGTTTGGCCAAGTGGGGGACCTTGTTGATCCTGACCCTGTACATAACAGAAAGGCTATTGACAGCTCTCTGGTATTGAAAGCTTTGCAATGACAGACCCAGTCGTGACCTGTCGAGACTTGATTTGAGTTCAGTCTTGTCCAGACAGCGGACAGAGAGACGGGTGACCATTCATGCTCAAGGTGTGCGCAACCTAATGCCTCTTCAAGAATTTACAACCTTTGTTGTCGAGTAAGTATGAGATATAACTGAATACTTTAAAATCAGTAGATCAGGCAATGTTCATAGTGTGTTTTTCTTTTTCATAGTCGTCGAAGATACAAATTCCATCACGCTCAAACTACTGATTTCGACTGGCAAGCTGGTGGTCACTTCTCCTCACGCCTCCGCTACAGACACACGGCACCAGTGACCGGGTCATCATGTGACAAAGATCTGTGTCAAGTAATTTTTCCCCTGACATAAGAAAGGAGGAACACTGCAGCAGGCCTGTTGGCCCATACTAGGCACGTCCTTCACAATCCATCCCACTAACAGAATATTTGCCCAACCCAATTTTCAATGCTACCCATGCAATAAGCTCTGAAAATTCTATTTACCCATGTGCGAGTCCCACTCACATCCAACCCCTCTCACTCATGTGTTTATCCAACCTAAATTTGAAACTACCCAAGGTTTTAGCCTCAATAACCCTACTAGGCAGACTGTTCCACTCATCAACTACCCTATTTCCAAACCAATACTTTCCTATATCCTTTCTAAATCTAAACTTGTCTAATTTGAAACCAATCCTGCGGGTTCTCTCTTGGAGAGAGATCCTCAAGACTTTATTTATATCTCCTTTGTTAATACTCATCTTCCACTTATACACTTCGATCATGTCTCCTCTCATTCTTCGTCTTACAAGTGAATGTAACTTAAGGGACTTCAATCTTTCTTCATACGGAAGATTTCTAATGCTATGAATTAACTTTGTCATTCTACGCTTAATGTTTTCTAACTGACCCGCGTAATCTAGGTGAGGCCTTACTAATGATGTATAAAGCTGTAGTATAACCGCTGGACTTCTGTTGCTTACACTTAAGAACATAAGAAAGGAGGAACACTGAAGAAAGGAGGTTAAAGGTTATTCCCGCTACTGTTGAACGTATATGTCACTCATTTATCCACAGACTTGTTATATCAGTAATCACAACAAGGAATCTAATGAAAATAAATCACTTATGTTTTCCTAACAGAAAATTTAAACTGGTAATGCCTGCCCCTGGCAGACACAACCTGTCACCACCAGTCATAGGTAGATATAACCTGTCACACAAATCCCAGGCAGACAACCTGTCATCACCCTTCCTAGAAAAACAACCTGTCATCACCTGTCCCAGGCAGACTATTAGTCACTCAGGTAATAAAGGCCTATAGACGTGGTCGTAATGAGACTTGGAGCGAAGACAGACTCTGTATGTGTTATTTCGGACTTTGTTCCCTTTTTTGTGCAACAGTTCAAGCGATCTCGGACATGCGGTGCCACTCCGCCCCCCTTCCCGAAACTTCTGTCTACTTGGAACAATTTAAAGCCCTGTATATGACATTCAGCGGGCATGTCCCTATTTTTCGTATTGAACCGCGTCTCAGTTGTGGCAAATACATCAATGTTACCTGCACTTGCAACTAATCTCAAATCGTCCATCTTGTTCCTAGCACTGCGACTATTTGTATAATACACTTTTAAAGACCCTCCTTTCCCTTTACCCTTCCTGCTCCATTCTGTTTTACCACTACACCCACCACCGTCCCTGTTATTGTTAAGATTTTTTATATCAAAGCCTAGATCTATATTTCGACATTCAGTATTTTCCATTTCTAAACCCATACCTCTAACTAATCCTAGTTTAAAGTCCTAACAACACCCTCAACTGAGCTAGCAAGAAAATCCACACCTGCCCTGGATAAGTGAACCCCATCCCTGGCATACATGTCATTTCGGCCATAGAAGTGGTCCCAGTTGCAAATGAATGGTAATGCATTATCCTTACAGTGTTTGTCCAGCCAGCAATTGACACGAATTGCCCTGGACAGCCATTCATCTCCAACTCCTCTCCTTGGCAAAATACCACATATCATAAATCATAACATAAATCATAACAATAACAGTAATCGAGTGACACAGGGTAATGATAGTAACAGAAATTGTGTAAAACAAAAGCTGAAAAAGGTTCACAAGAAGATACATATCAATGTATTTTATACTAACTGTCGAAGCGCCAGAAATAAAATTAACGAATTACGTTTGGTAGCATGTGCTGGGAACTTTGATGTCATTGCAATAACTGAAACATGGTATAATACCAAGAGTCGGGATATGATTGCTGAGTGTCATATTCAGGGGTTTAAGTTGTTCCATGTAGATAGATATAATGGGAAAGGGGGTGGAGTTGCATTGTATGTACGAGAAAATATAAATTGCTGCATAAAAACAGGCATAAAAATAGATGGATCATTAACAGAATCTGTTTGGGTAGAGTTTCTAGAAGGTCAAGAAAAACTGATTCTAGGTGTAATATACCGACCTCCAGGCTTGGATCACGATAGAGGGAGACTTCTTTGGGACGAAATTGTTAGGGCTTCTAGGCACAATAACGTAGTGATAGTAGGGGATTTTAACTTTAGTCAAATTGACTGGACTTCTTTGACCGGTAATCTGGAGTCCAGTGACTTTATGGAAGTAGTTCAGGACTGTTTTCTGAAGCAGTGTGTGACGGAGCCTACCAGAGGTAATAATTTGCTCGACCTAGTCTTGTCAAATAAAGAAACTCTTGTAAATAATCTGGAGATCACTGAAGAGCTTGGAGCTAGTGATCACAAATCCAATACTTTTAATATTACATGGGAGTACGAGAATAGGGATAATACGGTAAAAGTTCCTGATTTTCGTTCTGCCGATTATATTGGACTTAGGGAACACCTGTCTAATCTCGACTGGGGTAATCTAGCTAACGATTACGATGGGATCTGCGTTTATTTTTTTCTTAATAATGTTCAACGTGCACAGAGTATGTTTATTCCCCAGAGAGAATTTAGGTCAAATAATAACGATCCCAAATGGATTAACAGGAGGCTAAAACATCTATTAAGGGAGAAAGAGGAATTTATAGGCGCATCAAAAGAGGAGATGTTAATCTTATTGACCAATATGTTCAGTTGAAAAGAGAAGTAAAAAAGGGGATTAGAAAGGCTAAACGTGACTATGAGATTAAGGTTGCTAATTAATCAAAGACTAATCCAAAAGGGTTCTTTCAAGTGTACAGGACGAAGGTGAGGGAAAAGGTAGGACCTCTGAAAATTGGGAATGGACAGCTGACGGATAACGAACTGGAAATGTTCTCTATTTAATGACTATTTTTTGTCAGTCTTTACACAAGAAGACGTAAATGAGATTCCAGAAATTAACAATTATTCAGTTCCTGAAGAATTCAAAAAAACTAATATTACTGTCACGAGGGATATGGTTATCAAACAGATAGATAAACTGAAGCAAAATAAGTCCCCGGGACCCGACGAGTTGTTTTCCAGGGTACTTAAAGAACGCAAAATGGAACTTAGTCAGCCATTAACGAATGTTTTTAATACGTCCATCCTAACTGGTGTTGTGCCAGAGATGTGGAAGATAGCTAATGTAGTTCCTATATTCAAATCAGGGGATAAGTCCATTCCATCAAATTACCGTCCAATAAGCCTCACGTCTATAGTAGGCAAATTATTAGAATCAATTATAGCTGATATTATCAGAAGTCACCTTGAAGAACATAATTTGATTAATGAATCTCAGCATGGGTTTACGAGAGGTCGTTCCTGCCTGACAAATTTACTGACGTAGATGTCACGGAACTTCAGGAGGATTTAGACAAACTCAATTCCTGGTCAGAAAAATGGCAGATGCAGTTCAATGTAGATAAATGCAAAGTTCTAAAGCTCGGGAATGTTCATAACCCTAGCACCTACCAGCTTAATAATGTTGAACTCAGCCGTACAGAATGCGAAATGGATCTGGGGATTATGGTAAGCAGCAACCTCAAACCAAGTCAGCAATGCCTAAGCGTAAGAAATAAAGCAAATAGATTAATGGGATTTATATGGAAAAATAAACACATAAGCAGTATAATATGATCCTTTATTGACAACGTTTCGCCCACGCAGTGGGCTTTATCGAGTCACAGACAGATCTACCTGGAAAATGAGCAACATGGAGATATATATAGGGTACAGTCAGGTGGAGAATGCTGGGTCAGGTGGAGAAAGCTGCATGTGAGTCTTAAAAGTAGTGTGATAGTTGAAAACATAGTGTGACTTAAAGGACCTGCAATGTACCATTCTTGAGTTCTAGGTGGGATAGCGTTGAAGAAGTTTCTTGGCAATAGGTTCAGCTATGTTGTAGAAGCCGTTGTTCTGGTTGAAGTTGTTGGATATACAGATGAGTGATGATTCTAGGATTCTTCCATGTTTTCAACTATCACACTACTTTTAAGACTCACATGCAGCTTTCTCCACCTGACCCAGCATTCTCCACCTGACTGTACCCTATATATATCTCCATGTTGCTCATTTTCCAGGTAGATCTGTCTGTGACTCGATAAAGCCCACTGCGTGGGCGAAACGTTGTCAATAAAGGATCATATTATACTGCTTATGTGTTTATTTTTCCATTGTGTCGGTATTTTATACCATTTATTTCCATTGGGATTTATATCAAGAAGTGTAAGCAACAGAAGTCCAGCGGTTATATTACAGCTTTATACATCATTAGTAAGGCCTCACCTAGATTATGCAGCTCAGTTCTGGTCTCCATTTTACAGAATGGATATAAATTCGTTAGAAAACATTCAGCGACGAATGACAAAGTTAATTCATAGCATTAGAAATCTTCCGTATGAAGAAAGACTGAAGACCCTTAAATTACATTCACTTGTAAGACGAAGAATGAGGGGAGACATGATCGAGGTATATAAGTGGAAGATGGGTATTAATAAGGGTTATATAAATAAGGTCTTGAGGATATCTCTCCAAGAGAGAACCCGCAATAATGGATTCAAATTGGATAAGTTTAGATTTAGAAAGGATATAGGAAAATATTGGTTTGGAAATAGGGTAGTTGATGAGTGGAACAGTCTGCCTAGTAGGGTCATTGAAGCTAGGACCTTGGGTAGTTTCAAATTTAGGTTGGATAAATTCATGAGTGAGAGGGGTTGGATTTGAGTGGGACTCGCACTTGAGTTAATAGAATCTTCAAAGCTTATTTCTTGGGTAGAATTGAAAATTAGGTTGGGCAATTATTCTGTTAGTGGGATGGATTGTGAAGGACCTGCCTAGTATGGGCCAACAGGCCTGCTGCAGTGTTCCTCCTTTCTTATGTTCTTATGTTTTTCAATAAAACATTTGAGGCAGTAGACAGTGATAAAGAATATGATATAGTTTACTTGGATTTCAGTAAGGCCTTCGATAGAGTACCTAACAAGAGACTCTTAAGAAAGGTGGCAGCTCATGGTATAGGAGGTAAAGTTCTAGCATGGATAGAGGCATGGCTTACCAATAGAAAGCAGAGAGTTTCCATTAATAATTAATGGGGTCAAATCTGAATGGGGATTTGTCACTAGTGGCGTTCCACAAGGATCAGTTTTGGGCCCATTGTTGTTCATAATTTACATAAATGACCTTGATGAAGGAATTGCAAGTGACATGAGTAAATTTGCTGATGATACAAAAATAGGCCGTATAATTCATTCTGAGGAGGATACCAGTGAACTCCAGGAGGATTTGGATAAATTAATGTCTTGGTCTGAAAAGTGGCAGATGAAGTTCAATGTGGACAAGTGTAAGGTGCTAGTCGTTGGTAATGAAAATATCCCTCGAATTTATAAACTAGGTGAAGTTGAGCTTGATCATACAGAATGTGAAAAAGACTTGGGAGTCATGGTAAGCAGAAATCTAAAGCCAAGACAACAGTGCCTAAGTGTGCGCAATAAGGCTAACAGATTACTAGGATTTATTTCAAGAAGTATAAGCAACAGAAGTCCAAAAGTTATTTTACAGCTCTATACATCACTAGTGAGACCTCATTTGGATTATGCAGCTCAGTTTTGGTCTCCTTACTACAGGATGGATATAGATTGGAAATAAATGGTATAAAATACCGTCACAATGGAAAAATAAACACATAAGCAGTATAATGTGATCCTTTATTGACAACGTTTCGCCCACGCATGCTTTATCGAGTCACAGACAGATCTACCTGGAAAATGAGCAACATGGAGATATATATAGGGTACAGTCAGGTGGAGAATGCTGGGTCAGGTGGAGAAAGCTGCATGTGAGTCTTAAAAGTAGTGTGATAGTTGAAAACATAGTGTGACTTAAAGGACCTGCAGTGTACCATTCTTGAGTTCTAGGTGGGATAGCGTTGAAGAAGTTTCTTGGCAATAGGTTCAGCTATGTTGTAGAAGCCGTTGTTCTGGTTGAAGTTGTTGGATATACAGATGAGTGATGATTCTAGGATTCTTCGGTATTGCGTGTTGTCTTCTCTGGCGATGAGTCTTGCGTTTCTGTAGTTGATTAAATGGTTGTGTAAATTTCGGTGTTGAACACAGGCATTTCTTGAGTCGTCAGATCTGCCTGCGTACTGGTGTTCTGAAATGCGTGTTTGTAGGTCTCTGGATGTTTCGCCAACGTATAATTTGCTTACCATGACTACCATTTATTGTTTGTAGGTCTCTGGATGTTTCCAACGTATAATTTGCTGCAGCAAATTTACGTTACGCTACAAACTACACATTTCAGAACACCAGTACGCAGGCAGATCTGACGACTCAAGAAATGCCTGTGTTCAACACCGAAATTTACAACCATTTAATCAACTACAGAAACGCAAGACTCATCGCCAGAGAGACAACACGCAATACCGAAGAATCCTAGAATCATCACTCATCTGTATATCCAACAACTTCAACCAGAACAACGGCTTCTACAACATAGCTGAACCTATTGCCAAGAAACTTCTTCAACGCTATCCCACCTAGAACTCAGAATGGTACACTGCAGGTCCTTAAGTACACTATGTTTTCAACTATCACACTACTTTAAGACTCACATGCAGCTTTCTCCACCTGACCCAGCATTCTCCACCTGACTGACCCTATATATATCTCCATGTTGCTCATTTTCCAGGTAGATCTGTCTGTGACTCGATAAAGCCCACTGCGTGGGCGAAACATTGTCAATAAAGGATCACATTATACTGTTTTTGTGTTTATTTTTCCATGGATATAGATTCATTGGAGAACATACAAAGAAGAATGACTAAAATGATTTACAGTATAAGAAATCTCCCGTATGAAGATAGACTTAGAGCATTGAATCTCCACTCTCTGGAGAGACGTAGAATGAGGGGAGATATCATCGAGGTGTACAAGTGGATGATGGGCATAAACAAAGGAGATATTAATAAAATACTGAGGATATCGAACCAAGTAAGAACCAGAAATAACGGATTTAAATTGGATAAATTTAGATTTAGAAAGGACATAGGCAAGTACTGGTTTTCGAACAGAGTTGTAGATGCGTGGAACAATCTTCCGAGTAGGGTGATAGAGGCTAGGACCTTGGGTGGCTTTAAAAGAGATTGGACAAATATTGAGTGGAGGGGCTGGGTTTGATTAGTGTCGTGAGTACAGGAGTAAATTCTTAGGTAGTGGTGGTTTTGATAAGGACCTGCCTTGTATGGGCCAGTAGGCCTTCTGCAGTGTTCCTCCATTCTTATGTTCTTCCTAATTATGTCTATTGCTGACCTATACCTGGTAGTCAGGTCCTCACTCCTACGTCTGCCAACATCGTTGCCTCCAGCACTGAGACAGATAATAGGATTGCTCCCATTACCTCTCATGATGTCGTCCAGACGGCTAACAATATCCTCCATCCCAGCCCCAGGAAAGCAAACCCTCTGTCTCCTACTTCTATCTTTCAAGCAGAAGGCCCTATCCATATACCTAATTTGACTATCCCCAACAAGAACAATGTTCTTACCTTCCTTGGTGTCGTTCGTGATCCCTGTAGTCGACTCACATTCATTGGGTAACACGGAGAATCGGTTCGATGTTTCCACAACAGGTTTCTGGTTTTGCGTTAATTCTACCTCTCCATCCATCCTCTTGATCTTTAACTTTGTCCCATGCATTCCAGCCACTGTCCAGGTTCCTTTCTTGGCTTGAGGATTCTCAACAGGAGGATTACTACGAATCCTCTTGTTTTCCTCAGTCATTCGCTGTATCTCAAGCTTAGCTACCCTCAGTTCTTCCTTCAGCTGCTGGTAGAGTAGCTCAAGAGAGGACATCTTGTTCAGATTCACAGAGAGCACACAAGACACGTCTTCACTGAGTTAAGTCAGGTGTATAGAACAAAAGTTAGAGATAAGATAGGTCCCCTTAAAAATAATTATGGGTATCTTACTGACAAAGAGAATGAAATGTGCTCTATTTTTAATAATTATTTTCTCTCGGTTTTCACTCAGGAAGACATTAATAATATCCCAAGAATTAGGTATTTTAGTGGGCCTGAAGAAGATAAATTATGTAGTATCACAGTCACTAGCGAAAAGGTTATCAAACAGATAGACCGTTTGAAGCAAAATATCTCGCCAGGCCCTGATGAGCTTTTTTCAAGGGTTCTTAAGGAATGCAAAATAGAACTCTGTGAACCCTTAACTAACATTTTTAACCTATCTCTTCAAACAGGTGTAGTGCCGGATACGTGGAAGATGGCTAATGTAATTCCTATTTTTAAAGCAGGGGACAAGTCGTTACCATCAAATTACCGCCCAATAAGTCTAACATCAATTGTAGGCAAATTACTAGAGTCGATTATAGCTGATATCATAAAGCCATCTCGATAGGCATAATTTGATTAATGATACTCAGCATGGATTCACCGGGGCCGTTCCTGCCTAACTAATTTGTTAACTTTTTCAGTGGGGATTTTGAGGCAGTTGATAATGATAAAGAATTCGATATCGTTTATTTGGATTTTAGTAAGGCTTTTGATAGAGTACCACATCAGAGACTGTTAAAGAAAGTGGCTGCTCATGGCATTGGGGGAAAAGTGTTGTCATGGATCGAGTCATGGCTCACCAATAGGAAGCAGAGGGTGTGCATAAATGGGGTTAAATCGGAGTGGGGATCTGTAACAAGTGGCGTTCCTCAGGGATCGGTTTTGGGCCCGTTGTTGTTTATAATATATATAAATGACCTTGACGAGGGAATTTCTAGTGATATGAGCAAATTCGCTGATGACACGAAGATAGGTAGGATAATCGATTCAGACGTAGATTTCACGGAACTTCAGGAGGATTTAGACAAACTCAATTCCTGGTCAGAAAAATGGCAGATGCAGTTCAATGTAGATAAATGCAAAGTTCTAAAGCTCGGGAATGTTCATAACCCTAGCACCTACCAGCTTAATAATGTTGAACTCAGCCGTACAGAATGCGAAAAGGATCTGGGGGTTATGGTAAGCAGCAACCTCAAACCAAGTCAGCAGTGCCTAGGCGTAAGAAATAAGGCAAATAGATTACTGGGATTTGTGTCAAGAAGTGTGAGCAACGGAAGTCCAGCGGTTATATTACAGCTTTATACATCATTAGTAGGGCCTCACCTGGATTATGCAGCTCAGTTCTGGTCTCCATTTTACAGAATGGAAATAAATTCGTTGGAAAACATTCAGCGACAAATGACAAAGTTAATTCATAGCATTAGAAATCTTCCGTATGAAGAAAGATTGAAGACCCTTAAATTACATTCACTTGTAAGACGAAGAATGAGGGGAGACATGATCGAGGTGTATAAGTAGAAGATGGGTATTAATAGGGGGGATATAAGTAGGGTCTTGGGGATATCTCTCCAAGGGAGAACCCGCAATAATGGATTCGAATTGGATAAGTTTGGATTTGGAAAGGATATAGGAAAGTATTGGTTTGGAAATAGGGTAGTTGATGAGTGGAACAGTCTGCCTAGTAGGGTCATTGAAGCTGGGACCTTGGGTGGTTTCAAATTTAGGTTGGATAAATTCATGAGTGAGAGGGGGTTTGGGTTTGAGTGGGACTGCACTGAGTTAATAGAATCTTCAAAGCTTATTTCTTGGGTAGAATTGAGAATTAGGTTGGGCAATTATTCTGTTAGTGGGATGGATTGTGAAGGATCTGCCTAGTATGGGCCAACAGGCCTGCTGCAGTGTTCCTCCTTTCTTATGTTCTTATGTACAACAGTAGTCTTTAAATTGTATTTTCCTTCAACATTTATGAATATAGGTATATACACTTATGTACACTATGTACAAGAGTTTGAAATATAAGTGTACCACGATAATCGAAGGTAAAGACCAAAGCCAGTAAGAGAGAGAGAACCATGAGCAACCAGAGGCTATTCGAGTCTGGCAAGTGTTGACTGTGAGTGATACCACGTCACCTCAGCACTTGGCAAACCCATCTGTGATTGGTTAATGAACCAAGGTACTGATTTAACGATGGGGCCCCGAAAGATCGTTAAACCCTTAGCACCTAGTTCGCTGGTTGGGAGACAGCCTATGTGGGTGTGTGTACATGCTCAGAATAAAGTGTACATACTTTTTGCATGCCACACAGACATAGCTTGTCATCACCTGTCCCAGCCGTGGCTTCATCAGTCCAATACAAAGTAGAAAGTTGTAAGGAGAGGAGGAGTTTAAGGTAATCAGTCCCTCGGCCTGGAGTCGATGTGTTCAGTCCATCAATCTGAGGTAATCAGGCCGAGGGACTGATTACCTCAAACTCCTCCTCTCCTTATTACTTTCTACTTTGTATTGGACTGATGAAGCCACTGTGTGGCGAAACGTTTCCACAATAAAGATACCCAAGTGTTGCATATGTGTCTAATTTATCAACTTGTCGGTTTTCTGAACCATTCGTCTACATCCTGTCTGACACAGCAACATCTTGGGATCTTGATACAAACGAATTCTTCAACACTTGTCCAACCTTTGGACGAAGACCTACTTCGATTAGTGGATGGTACCACTGACTCCGCCTCCTGCTTCACCTCACCTGTCTACAGTATATAAGGAACCTCCATTGCCCTATGCTGTACTTATTTCCAGATTGATGGACTGAATACATCGACTCCAGGCCGAGGGACTGATTACCTCAAACTCCTCCTCTCCTTACAACTTTCTACTTTGTATTGGACTGATGAAGCCACTGTGTGGCGAAACGTTTCCACAATAATGATACCCAAGTGTTGGATATGTGTCTAATTTATCAACTTGTCGGTTTTCTGAACCATTCGTCTACAACCTGTCCCAGGCAGACATAGCCTGTTATCACCTGTTCCAGGCAGACATAGCCTGTTATCACCTGATCCAGGCAGATATAGCCTGTTATCACCTGTTCCAGGCAGACATAGCCTGTTATCACCTGTGCCGGGGATACAAACCCGGTCCCAGGCAGACATAGCCTGTTATTACCTGTGCCAGACATATATAACCTGTCCCAGGCAGACATAGCCAGTTATCAAATGTTCCAGGCAGACATAGCCTGTTATCACCTGTTCCAGGCAGACATAGCCTGTTATTACCTGTGCCGGGGATACAAACCCAGTTCCAGGCAGACATAGCCTGTTATCACCTGTACCAGATATATATATCCTGTCCCTGGCAGACATAGCCTGTTATCACCTGTGCCGGCCATACATAACCTGTCCTAAAACGATATAGCTTGTCGTCATTTGTCCCAGACAAACATAGCTTGTTGTCACCCGTCCCAGGCAGACAACCTGTCACCATCCCTCCCTGGCAGCCATAACCCGTCGCAACCTGTCTCAGGGAGACATACCTTCAATTTAATGGGTTACTGAATCTCAGGACATCTTTCCTCTTCCACAATTAGCTTGGATCCAATTTCGCGAAAGAGCTAAGTGTCGGGCATTTGTCCTGAATAGAGGAGCAACAGTCAGACAGATCAGCAGCCATACAAGGAAGACTCGTATTAAAGATAATCGATGATGCGCAGCAATAATACCCTATCACGTCCGACAGCAGATGACGTAGAACTTTTGGCAGTTACAAAAGTGAGCTTATAAAAGAAGTGAAGCTATAAGAGGGTAAGTTATGTAGGGTGTGTAACGGAAGGAAGGTGAAAGAGAACACAGAGAGGAACAAGGGAAAGATAGTAGCGACAAGTCCAGGAATGATTGAGTGAAAATCAGATGGAGAGGAAGAAACTAGGGATGATAAAGACTCTGTTGTAAGTGGGGATGTTCCAAATAATTTACCTCATACGACTAGTGTGTGGTTCACTCAGTACAGGACACTCAACTAGTGTATGGTTCACTCAGTACAGGACACTCGACTAGTGTATGGTTCACTCAGTACAGGACACTCAACTAGTGTGTGGTTCACTCAGTACAGGACACTCAAATAGTGTATGGTTCACTCAGTATAGGACACTCGACTAGTGTATGGTTCACTCAGTATAGGACACTCAACTAGTGTATGGTTCACTCAGTATACGACACTCAACTAGTGTGTGGTTCACTCAGTATAGGGCACTCGACTAGTGTGTGGTTCACTCAGTATAGGACACTCAACTAGTGTGTGGTTCACTCAGTATAGGACACTCGACTAGTGTGTGGTTCACTCAGTATAGGACACTCAACTAGTGTGTGGTTCACTCAGTATAGGACACTCGACTAGTGTGTGGTTCACTCAGTATAGGACACTCGACTAGAGTATGGTTCACTCAGTATAGGACACTCATTATGTGTGGTTCCCAGTACAGGACACTTTAACTAGTGTGTGGTTCACTCAGTATAGGACACTCAACTAGTGTGTGGTTCACTCAGTAAGGACACTCCAAAAAGGGGTTCACTCAGTATAGGGCACCAATAGGGGGGTTCCTAGTAAGACACTAACTTTTTT
>WNWK01013548.1:0-54888 GCA_009830355.1 Cherax destructor
ACGTGGCAGGATATAACTAATGACATTATTACGTGGCAGGATATTACTAATAACATTATTACGTGGCAAGATATAACTAATGACATTATTACGTGGCAGGATATTACTAATAACATTATTACGTGGCAGGATATAACTAATAACATTATTACGTGGCAGGATATTACTAATAACATTATTACGTGGCAGGATATAACTAATAACGTTATTACGTGGCAGGATATAACTAATGCAATTATTATAACTAATCCATTGATACGTGACAGGATATAACTAATGCACATTATTACTGACAGGATATTACTAATGACATTATTACTTGGCGGATATTGCTAAACTCGTGGCAGGATAAACTAGACATTATTACGTGGCGGATATGAACTAACTAACATTACGTGGCAGGATATAACTAATGACATTATTACGTGGCAGGATATAACCAACATTACGTGGCAGGATATTACTAATAACATTATTACGTGGCAGGATATTACTAATAACATTATTACGTGGCAGGATATTACTAATAACATTATTACGTGGCAGGATATTACTAATAACATTATTACGTGGCAGGATATAACTAATAACATTATTCGTGGCAGGATATTACTAATAACATTATTACGTGGCAGGATATAACTAATGACATTATTACGTGGCAGGATATAACTAATGCCATTATTACGTGGCAGGATATAACTAATGCCATTATTACGTGACAGGATATAACTAATGACATTATTACGTGGCAGGATATTACTAATGACATTATTACGTAGCCGGATATTGCTAATAACATTATTACGTGGCAGGATATAACTAATGACATTATTACGTGGCAGGATATTACTAATGACATTATTACGTGGCAGGATATAACTAATGCCATTATTACGTGACAGGATATAACTAATGACATTATTACGTGGCAGGATATTACTAATGACATTATTACGTGGCAGGATGTTACTAATGACATTATTACGTGGCCGGATATTACTAATGACATTATTACGTGGCAGGATATAACTAATGACATTATTACGTGGCAGGATATTACTAATGACATTATTACATGGCAGGATATAACCATGAAGTTCTAGGTCAGGAAGATTTTCTTCAGACACGTAACCTGGTTCAACTAGTATTTGCATCACGTTACAGTACATGTCAACAAGGACTGTAAGTTTAGTGACGTCAGCATCCTGCCCCGGCTGGATACAGTTCCCATAAAGCTTCCCACAAGAAGTCAAATTCCCACAAAAAAAGTATCCCACAAATTTCCTCCCACAAAAGTTCCCATGTGAGGTAATTTCTCCTACAAATGTGTGGGAAATTCCCACAAAATGACAACACCCAGCAACCTGGTTCTCACCCATTAATTTTAATTTTAAATGAGGAAACTTTCTCCTCGTAAAAAAAAAAATCTTTAATAAACAAAAGCCAAATCAACAACTCTAACGACTTTAACTGCCTTCCTCATTAACCATTATAATAGATACAAAATATTGGGAAGATTGAAGAACAAAGAAAACACAATATTGTACAATTCCTTGAGATGCAACGCAACTTAAAGTACAACACTGGAACATCTCAACTCAAGACACATCCACCTCACCCACGTCACTCATCCACCTCACCCACGTCACTCATCCACCTCACCCACATCACTCATCCACCTCACCCACGTCACTCATCCACCTCACCCACGTCACTCATCCACCTCACCCACGTCACTCTCATCCACCTCACCCACGTCACTCATCCACCTCACCCACGTCACTCATCCACCTCACCCACGTCACTCTCAACTATCCTGCACATACAACTTCAACTATCCCCAACAATATATTCTAGAGTTTACTATTTCTATGAATAGTAAATTTAACAGCCAATACACAGGTAAGTCTCAGGTGCTCTCAGGTGGACGAGTTCGGGACAAATTTACCAAACAATCTGACATAAGTTCTTCCCTCGTGTGAACTCTCGGCTCCACACTATACATTTATTTCCCTCGGATATAGGTGATTAAGCAATGTAAAGTGTAACCATCCCTTCAGGGGGGTTCCTTGATGCTGGTGAGGGGCTCTTGATCTTGGGAATTGGATCTGTGCTCCAATTCCATGAATTAAGTCTGGATGCCTTCCATCCCCTCCCCCAGTTACCCCCACACAGGCGTTGTATAATCTCTACGGGTTTAGCTCTCCCCTATGATAATAATAACATAGTCACACTTTACATTACATATATAATAACAGTTTACACTCGGGGAGCACATAGTTTTAATTAACTGAAAGTTTGTGCGTGCCTGAGTGTGTTAGGAGTGAATGGAGACAAATGGTTTTTAATACTTGACGTGCTGTTGGAGTGTGAGCAAGGTAACATTTATGAAGGGATTCAGGGAAACCGGCAGGCCGGACTTGAGTCCTGGAGATGGGAAGTACAGTGCCGGCACTCTGAAGGAGGGGTGTTAATGTTGCAGTTTTATAACTGTAGTGTAAAGCACCCCTCTGGCAAGACAGTGATGGAGTGAATGATGATGAAAGTTTTTCTTTTTCGGGCCACCCTGCCTTGGTGGGAATCGGCCGATGTGTTAATAATAATAAAAAAAAATATATATATATATATATGTCGTGCCGAATAAGCAAAACTTGCGATTTTGGCTTAAACAGCAACGCACTTCTTGCCGAATAAGGCTAGCGAAAATTTGTTTATGCAATAATTTCGCAAAAATCATTCTGAATCTAACGAAATTAATATATTTCATTGTGTTTGTTTAGTATTAAATTATTGTAAACTTATATAAAATATATTTAGTTGGATGAAGCTAAATTAAATTGCGCTTGTTATAATATGGTTAGGTCAGTTTCCTAAGGGGCTTTTGGTATAAATATAATTATTTTTATATTATCATAAATGAAAAAAAAATATCTTTAAAACTATAAGAGAAAATTTTAGAAAGGACTAAATTTTAAATGAGTTCTTCCTAATTGACCAGTTTTACCTATTCTATATAACATAATATAAAGTGTGTGTGTTTGTATATGAGCCTGCTGTATGTGTGTGTGTGTGTGTGTGTGTGTAGGTTGGTTAAGAGACGTGTCAATATATTACTCCGCCAGGGTGTCAAAACACTGCTTGAGAGAATAAATGTCTTTATTATGAGAGTTACGATGGATTTATCGTGGCAGGACTGTTTGGTTACGTTGTTGGTGGTGATAATGGTTGCTGTTGGTGATGATAATGTTGTTGTTGGTGGTGATATTGGTTGTTGGAATTGGTGGTAATGGTTGTGATAATGATTGTTAGCGGTGGTGATAATGGTGGTAATGGTTGTGATAATGATTGTTAGCAGTGGTAATAATGGTTGTTAGCGGTGGTGATAATGGTTGTTAGCGGTGGTGATAACAGTTGTTAGCGGTGGTGATAATGGCTGTTATCGATGGTGATAATAGTTGTTAGCGGTGGTGATAATGGTTGTTAGCGGTGGTGATGATGGTTGTTAGCGATGGTGATAATGGTTGTTAGCGGTGGTGATAATGGTTGTTAGCGGTGGTGATAATGGTTGTTAGCGGTGGTGATAACAGTTGTTAGCGGTGGTGATAATGGCTGTTATCGATGGTGATAATATTTGTTAGCGGTGGTGATAATGGTTGTTAGCGGTGGTGATAATGGTTGTTAGCGGTGGTGATAATGGTTGTTAGCGGTGGTGATAACAGTTGTTAGCGGTGGTGATAATGGCTGTTATCGATGGTGATAATAGTTGTTAGCGGTGGTGATAATGGTTGTTAGCGGTGGTGATGATGGTTGTTAGCGATGGTGATAATGGTTGTTAGCGGTGGTGATAATGGTTGTTAGCGGTGGTGATAATGGTTGTTAGCGGTGGTGATAACGTTGTTAGCGGTGGTGATAATGGCTGTTATCGATGGTGATAATGTTGTTAGCGGTGGTGATGATGGTTGTTAGCGGTGGTGATGATGGTTGTTAGCGATGGTGATAATGGTTGTTAGCGGTGGTGATAATGGTTGTTAGCGGTGGTGATAATGGCTGTTATCGATGGTGATAATGGTTGTTAGCGGTGGTGATAATGGTTGTTAGCGGTGGTGATAATGGGAGACGGCCGAGGTGTTAATAATAAAATAAAAAAAATTCTGCCTATTGTACTGTTATTAAGAACAATTTGGCACGAACCCAGTTACTCCTTCCTTTGTGACGCCATTATTCCTTTGTGACGCCATTATTCCTTTGTGACGCCATTATTCCCTTGTGACGCCATTATTCCCTTGTGACGCCATTATTCCCTTGTGACGCCAGTATTCCCTTGTGACGCCATTATTCCTTTGTGACGCCATTATTCCCTTGTGACGTCATTATTCCCTTGTGACGCCATTATTCCCTTGTGACGCCATTATTCCCTTGTGACGCAATTATTCCCTTGTGACGCCATTATTCCACCTCACATGCTTCAGCAATAATATTTTGCACCAAGGTTACTACATATACAACACAACACCGTAGAGCATACGGAGAATCGAGCCTCCACCACGTCCTGCGCTGAATGACCCACATGGGTTTAGCGCTTAACATGAAGTTAACAACAATAACTTCACCTGTAAATTTTGATCCTGATAACTAATAAGTCTAAAAACTAGGCAAGGTTTTGATGTATGGTGATAAATTTATAATTCTGGAATATTTCATGACGATAATATCACACCACAGATATGTTAATTAAGGGAGTAGAACAGATTCTGTACACTGCTCTTGCTGCTGCAGGCTGTGCTGCTGCAGGCTGTGCTGCTGCAGGCTGTGCTGCTGCAGGCTGTGCTGCTGACAGACTCTGGTCCGTTAAGTATACTGGAGGACCGACCTTGAAGGTTAGTCAGTCACTCGGGAACTGTTGAGTGGAGGGAGAAATGCCCAGTGACTATTTTGTCAAGACCCTCCGGTGCCATACCCGAAAAAAGGCACTAGACTGGCACTAGACTGGTGTTCCTAGAATCGTCCAATGCCACACAGTGAATAATTTAACAAGAAATCAGCGGAAAAGTGACCTACCCTCCTTGACGGCTACGAAATAACGAGTATTAAAAAAAATCTGTCATTTGTTGTGAGATTATTTCAAGATTTCTGCCAGTGTGTATACTCGCTTGTATCCACCGTTACACTGGCTATACCTGGAACTATGAATAACATTTTTATTTTTAACATAGAGGGTCAGATACTCTGTGTTAGGCAAAGGGGTTTAAGTTGGGGTTTAAGTTGGGACAACTGTGCAGCTCAGTGTTTGCTGAAGTGACCAGTCATCTGTGTTGTGTGTTCAACTAGCCTCTGTTATAAATGTTGTATGAAGCTAGCCTCTGTCATACATGTTGTATGAAGCTAGCCTCTGTCATACATGTTGTATGAAGCTAGCCTCTGACATACATGTTGTATGAAGCTAGCCTCAATCATACATGTTGTATGAAGCTAGCCTCTGTTATACATGTTGTATGAAGCTAGCCTCTGTTATACATGTTGTATGAAGCTAGCCTCTGTTATACATGTTGTATGAAGCTAGCCTCTGTCATACATGTTGTATGAAGCTAGCCTCTGTCATACATGTTGTATGAAGCTAGCCTCTGACACACATGTTGTATGAAGCTAGCCTCTGTCATACATGTTGTATGAAGCTAGCCTCTGTCATACATGTTGTATGAAGCTAGCCTCAGTCATACATGTATGAAGCTAGCCTCTGTCATACATGTTGTATGAAGCTAGCCTCTGTCATACATGTTGTATGAAGCTAGCCTCAGTCATACATGTATGAAGCTAGCCTCTGTCATACATGTTGTATGAAGCTAGCCTCAGTCATACATGTTGTATGAAGCTAGCCTCTGTCATACATGTTGTATGAAGCTAGCCTCTGGCATACATGTTGTATGAAGCTAGCCTCTGTCATACATGTTGTATGAAGCTAGCCTCTGTCATACATGTTGTATGAAGCTAGCCTCTGTCATACATGTTGTATGAAGCTAGCCTCTGTCATACATGTTGTATGAAGCTAGCCTCTGTCATACATGTTGTATGAAGCTAGCCTCTGTCATACATGTTGTATGAAGCTAGCCTCTGTCATACATGATGTATGAAGCTAGCCTCTGTCATACATGTTGTATGAAGCTAGCCTCAGTCATACATGTTGTATGAAGCTAGCCTCAGTCCTACATGTTGTATGAAGCTAGCCTCTGTCATACATGTTGTATGAAGCTAGCCTCTGTCATACATGTTGTCTGAAGCTAGCCTCTGTCAGACATGTTGTATGAAGCTAGCCTCTGTCATACATGTTGTATGAAGCTAGCCTCTGTCATACATGTTGTATGAAGCTAGCCTCTGTCATACATGTTGTATGAAGCTAGCCTCTGTCATACATGTTGTATGAAGCTAGCCACTGTCATACATGTTGTATGAAGCTAGCCTCAGTCATACATGTTGTATGAAGCTAGCCTCAGTCATACATGTATGAAGCAAGCCAGTCATACAAGTATGAAGCTAGCCTCAGTCATACATGTTGTATGAAGCAAGCCAGTCATACATGTATGAAGCTAGCCTCAGTCATACATGTTGTATGAAGCTAGCCTCAGTCACACATGTCGTATGAAGCAAGCCAGTCATACATGTATGAAGCTAGCCTCAATCATACATGTTGTATGAAGTTAGCCTCAGTCATACATGTTGTATGAAGCTAGCCTCAGTCATACATGTTGTATGAAGTTAGCCTCAATCATACATGTTGTATGAAGTTAGCCTCAATCATACATGTTGTATGAAGCAAGCCAGAGTCATACATGTATGAAGCTAGCCTCAGTCATACATGTTGTATGAAGCTAGCCTCAATCATACATGTTGTATGAAGTTATCCTCAATCATACATGTTGCATGAAGCAAGCCAGAGTCATACATGTATGAAGCTAGCCTCAGTCACACATGTTGTATGAAGCTAGCCTCAATCATACATGTTGTATGAAGTTAGCCTCAATCATACATGTTGTATGAAGCAAGCCAGAGTCATACATGTATGAAGCTAGCCTCAGTCATACATGTTGTATGAAGCTAGCCTCAATCATACATGTTGTATGAAGCTAGCCTGAGTCATACATGTTGTATGAAGCTAGCCTCTGTGATACATGTTGTATGAAGCAAGCCAGAGTCATACATGTATGAAGCTAGCCTCAGTCATACATGTTGTATGAAGCTAGCCTCAATCATACATGTTGTATGAAGCTAGCCTCTGTCATACATGTTGTATGAAGCTAGCCTCTGTCATACATGTTGTATGAAGCTAGCCTCAATCATACATGTTGTATGAAGCTAGCCTCTGTCATACATGTTGTATGAAGCTAGCCTCTGGCATACATGTTGTATGAAGCTAGCCTCTGTCATACATGTTGTATGAAGCTAGCCTCTGTCATACATGTTGTATGAAGCTAGCCTCAATCATACATGTTGTATGAAGCTAGCCTCTGTCATACATGTTGTATGAAGCTAGCCTCTGTCATACATGTTGTATGAAGCTAGCCTCTGTCATACATGTTGTATGAAGCTAGCCTCAATCATACATGTTGTATGAAGCTAGCCTCTGTCATACATGTTGTATGAAGCTAGCCTCAGTCATACATGTTGTATGAAGCTAGCCTCAGTCATACATGTTGTATGAAGCTAGCCTCTGTCATACATGTTGTATGAAGCTAGCCTCTGTCATACATGTTGTATGAAGCTAGCCTCAGTCATACATGTATGAAGCTAGCCTCTGTCATACATGTTGTATGAAGCTAGCCTCAATCATACATGTTGTATGAAGCTAGCCTCTGTCATACATGTTGTATGAAGCTAGCCTCAGTCATACATGTATGAAGCTAGCCTCTGTCATACATGTTGTATGAAGCTAGCCTCAGTCATACATGTATGAAGCTAGCCTCTGTCATACATGTTGTATGAAGCTAGCCTCAATCATACATGTTGTATGAAGCTAGCCTCAGTCATACATGTATGAAGCTAGCCTCAGCCATACATGTAGTCTGCGAAACTAACTGCAGTCATCGTAACCACAGTCATCGTAACCCCAGTCATCGTAACCACAGTCAACGTAACCACAGTCAACGTTACCCCAATCATCGTAACCCCGTCGTCTTCCTAATTTCTACACAACGAATTCTTTGTATAATATTCACACCACACATTGTTCTTAATCATGACTGCCTCCTCTACGTCACTGGAAAATTTGAAACACACGCCTCGCAATACAATAAAAGACTTTAAACCATTATACTTTGGTACATTTCTATTTTTGCTTCTATAGGTAAACTTCTTCGCCGCCGCAGACCCTTCAATATACGTACCACCCACTTTTTTTTCTGATCATCTTTAGTTCACCTCGTCTTTTATAAATCCATACGTAGACCCGTCCACACCCAGACAATTAAATACATTCTCTGCTTCTCTATTCCTTCCATCTTAATATCAATTTTTTTATTTTCAAAACCTTTTTGTTACTTTCATTACCTTGCTCTTTACTGCGTTCATTTCAAAATCCTTCTTTTACACAACCTAGTAAACTAATCCATCAACTTTTGCATCCTTTCACAAACTCCCTAAAGACCTGTCATCGGCAAAAAGTAATTATGTGAACTCTAACTTTGTGTCAGATTCATTATCTTGTAATCCCCCGCCTCTTCCCAAAACTTTACCATTTAATCATTTAGCAAATCCTATAAATATATTTAAAAAACAATGTCCAAGTCAAAGTCCCCTTCTTTCTTGAGACTCTCATCATAAAAACTTTTCCTGCTTTAAGTAATGTAGAACCTATTTCATAAGTAATGTAGAACCTATTTCATAAGTAATGTAGAACCTATTTCATAAGTAATGAAGAACCTATTTCATAAGTAATGTAGAATCAATTTCATAAGTAATGTAGAACCTATTTCATTAGTAATGTAGAACCTATTTCATAAGTAATGTAGAACCTATTTCATAAGCAATGTAGAACCTATTTCATAAGTTATGTAGAACCAATTTCATAAGTAATGTAGAACCTATTTCATAAGTAATGTAGAACCTATTTCATAAGTTATGTAGAACCTATTTCATAAGTAATGTAGAACCTATTTCATAAGTAATGTAGAACCTATTTCATAAGTAATGTAGAACCTATTTCATAAGTAATGTAGAACCTATTTCATAAGTAATGTAGAACCTATTTCCAACATCTGCCACATTGCTTCCCTATCCACCCCATTACATTCCTTTTCAGAATCCACAAATGTAACAAACGGCTCCTCACTAATACTGTTGACTTACAAGCTTCAATACAAATACTTGGTCTACACATATCTTACTATTTCTAAATCGTGATTGTTCCTCTGCAGTCGTAGTTTCTGTCTCGCCTATAATGCTGTCAGTAATACGTATGCTGTATATTTTTTCCTGTATACTCAACAGGATAATTCTCCTATAGTCCTTACGCTCTCCCTTGTCCTTTTTTTCCTTGTATAAAGAAGCTACTTATGTTCTCTACTAATCCTTAGGTACCTTAGGTACCTTTTCCTTCTTTCCACTCCAAAGCTATGCCCCAGCCTGCTTTTAACATATTAGTCTTAATCCCATCTGTTTTACCTCCTTTCCTTTTACCCTTTACATTGCCCCATTCACTTCCCAATATTTACCTATATCTCTGTCGTACTCCTACCAGATATTATTCCTCCCTGCCCAAGGCATAATGTCCCCGTCTCTCCAATACCATCTCCTCCACATCTAGCAGCTACCTAAGCTTTATCAGCTTATTAATAATTAATCACTGTTTTCTGGTTACCAGCAGAAAGATATAGAATCAGGTTGTCGAATGTTTCTTTGGTAATATTTGATGGGGAGAGAGAAAAAGTGACGCAAAGGTAGTGGTTAGTAATTCCTTTGAGAAAAACTGCATGAAGGTCATACATCAATAACAAAAATGATCGACATTTTGGAAGCCCAGAGTGAATTAATGTTTAGCAATCCACTAAGAGTGGAGGATCCAGATCATTATTTTCATAGCCGCTGCTCGCCCTACGACCAATATGTCTACCATTAGCAGAAATCCCCAAGAATTCGAGAGAAGGAACAGAAAACTTGCCCTTTCATGCAGCAGGGTCGTGGTCTCGTGGAAATATTACTTATATATAAGGAAGTGCAAAATACCACTTGCAAGGGCACTCGATATTCTTCGGATAAAAAAAAAAAAGTTTAGATTTAGGTGTAATCCCGGAGGTCTTAAAAATGCAAATAAAGCTCCTCTGCACAAAGAATACTGTAGATTATTATTATTATAATCAAAATAAGCGCTAAACCACAAGGGTTATACAGCAGAAGGCTGTAGAACTCTAGCAAAAAGTAATAATCACAATAACAGTCTTTGAGAGTGTGGTCACACGCCATATTTCAAACTTTATGGAAAAGTATAACTTGCACAATCCAGATGACTATGCATTTAGAGTGGAAAGGCAATTTAATCCCAACTGCTAAACCGTTACAAAAAAATTACAGAAGCTTGGAATGAAGACCGAAATGCAGATGTGTTTTAGAGACATTGAACCTTCGAAGGTATTTGACAAACTAGACCATGGGCTGATTGCCCATAAACTATGATCAATAGATACAACGGAAAAAAGTAGACAAATGGATATTAAATCCCAACATACCACGGGCGGGGATAAAACCCGCGGTCAGAGAGTTATAAAACTCCAGACCGACGCGCTAGCCACTGGGCCAGCTGGCTACAATAAGATTCATCCAACTAGGTATATTTATACACCATAGGAAGGTTAGCATAGGCATCACTGTGTCCACAGAAGACAGGAATAGTATACAAAATAAAACGTAGCTTTACCTAGAGTATACCTGGAGGGTGTCCAGGGGTCAACGCCCCTGCGGCCCGGTCTGTGACCAGGCTTTAGCAAAGCAAAAAGTTCAGTATCCAAAGTTAGTTACGATTCAGGAACCAATATTCTTTCTTATCCTCATGGCAGACATAGATAAAAACACCAGCCACAGGATAAGCATGAAAGTCACCTCGGTACAAGACGCATAACATCCAGCCACCAAGGTCACCCTGAGTCACCCAAGCCAGCCAGTTAGGTCACCCCTGAGTCACCCCAGCCAGACAGGTCACCCCTGAGTCACCCCAGCCAGACAGGTCACCCCTGAGTTACCCCAGCCAGCCACCTAGGTCACCCATGAGTCACCCCAGCCAGCTAGGTCACCCCTGGCTCAAGCCTAGGTCAACCTCGGGTGACTATAATCACCCCGGTTGAAAACTAATGATTTGGAGGCCACAATAGTAATACAAATGCCGCTAAAACAGAAAAAAAAATGACAGGGTGAATAATGAGAAATTTTAAAACAAGGGAAATTATGCCTATGGTGGCACTATTCAAATCACTTGTGATCTCTCGTTTAGGGTTCTGTTCAAGGTGAAAGCTAGAAATTATACAGCAATCGTTAACTGCCCGCAGAGAACAATTAAAAATTTAAATTTACTGAGAGTATTTGAGCCGGAGAGAGAGAGAGATTACTGATAATATATACGTGAAAGACATTTTAGGGTCTAGTCGAAAATCCTCCCACTACCTTGGAAACGTATTGTAGTGAAAGAAACAGGTGAAAGTGTGAAATATAGTCAGTGAAAGTTAGGAACGCCATGGACGCAATACGAAAACACAGTGTCAACATCCGTGGTGCAAGACTATTTTCAACCTGCTAGCAACAGATGTCAGAGATGTTGCAGAAAGAAATGTCAAAGTTTTCAAAAGGAAAGTGGATCATTACCTTTGCCTAGTGCCAGATCAACCAGGCTGTGATGGACAGGTGGAGCTATAGCTTGGTTGAACAGGCAGTCATCAGGAAAACCTAGACGGGCTGCGAAGGTATGAAATGTAGTACAAGAATAAACATCTGTCACCTCTGCCTGCAAATGTTGAATTTGTATCTTGTACAGTTGTACGAGCAGGTGTTGTTGACCACGGATGTACGAGCAGGTGTTGTTGACCACGGATGTACGAGCAGGTGTTGTTGACCACGGATGTACGAGCAGGTGTTGTTGATCACGGATGTACGAGCAGGTGTTCTTGACCACGGATGTATGAGCAGGTGTTTGCTCCCTGAAACTGACGATAGCCGTAGCATCACTTAGTCCCGGTCATTTCAAATGATGATCTGACCTTGTGTGACCTTAATGGTGATATTTCTCATGGCATCCATCCTGTATTGAAATAGATTATCATAAATTATATCCTCTCCAAACCTGGCTCTAATATCTGTACCATAAGCCAAACAACTGCCTACAAAACATGTGAGTAGCTGGTGGGAGGTGAGTACGCGGGTCCACTGCCTCTGGAATATTGTTGCTTTCTTCAGATTCTTCCCTCCTAAAAATTCGGCGATCCTGTCTTCTCAGTTTCAGTTTGTGGCGATGTTATTTGTTGTGGCAGTAATTGCAGGTAGTGCCTAGCAGGCAGCGTCAGCAGTGTGCACCCTTGAGTGACAGCTGGAGCAGTGCCTCGGTGCCTGGGAAGCTGGTGTCGAGTTCGCTGAAGCTCTTGTGTTTTGCTGCTGCATTAGTGGTTAATTTTATTATTATTAAGTTCTGCTGGTAACATTGATAAGGTGGCTGCTGGGCCAGGTTATTATGTACGCTGCTGGGCCAGGTTATTATGTACGCTGCTGGGACTGTGTCGACGGGAGGTAGGGAGTTCAGAGTACAATGCATCGTCTACCTCACCCTCAGCCACTCCTTCCAATACGTATAACCTAACTTTGGCTTGGCTTGGCACTTGTTCAGTTAGAGAGTTTGCCAGGTGAAGGCGAAGACTCTTGAGTGGAGAGTGAGAGCAGTGGTGTCTGTAGGACTGGCAGATAGAGTAGGTGTCAGCTTGAAGGCTGTCTTCCCTGCCGTTGAAGGCACTCTCACCCCCAGGTTGTCTCTCTTAACTGAGTATCTTAGTGTTGACGATATACGCTCTACCATTCCCTAAAGATTTAGACACATTAGAATCCTACAAACTTTTTGCTGATGTTTTCTAAAGTCTCGACCATACTGTCTGCCTCAGTGAGGTGCCTCAGTGAGCTGTCTCAGTGAACTGCCTCAGTGAGCTGCCTCAGTGAGCTGTCTCAGTGAGGTGCCTCAGTGAGGTGCCTCAGTGAGCTGCCTCAGTGAGGTGCCTCAGTGAGGTGCCTCAGTGAGGTGCCTCAGTGAGGTGCCTCAGTGAACTGCCTCAGTGAGCTGCCTCAGTGAGCTGCCTCAGTGAGCTGCCTCAGTGAGCTGTCTCAGTGAGCTGCCTCAGTGAGCTGCCTCAGTGAGGTGCCTCAGTGAGGTGCCTCAGTGAGGTGCCTCAGTGAGGTGCCTCAGTGAGGTGCCTCAGTGAGGTGCCTCAGTGAGCTGTCTGCTTCACTTGTGACTCTTACTCTCTCCTACTGAATTCTCTGTAGTAACACTTCAGTGTTGCACATTAACAACAATGGGAGGCCTCACTTAGCACAGCTATTTGCAAGGTAACATCTATTAATTAACCTCAGTTAATTTAAATAGATTTATTATAAGTTGCATATCATGCTAGACCTACTGCAGTCTTCCTCTCTCCTTATGCCACATAACACTCGGATGAGTATAATATTCTCTTTGTCAACCTTAATTCTGCTTCATCGTATTTCCACTCTTCCTCGCCATCCTCTTCAATAATCTGCTCAACTTACCACTACTGTTTTTTAGGCTTATAATTTATTAAAGTATCGATCAGGTTTCATGAGTGTGACGTGGCGGCTGCTGTGAGTCACAACTTTCACTGATCGAGAGTGGCCATGATTGAGAGCGGGACGCGGGGGCCATGATTGAGAGCGGGACGCGGGGGCCATGATTGAGAGCGGGACGCGGGGGCCATGATCGAGAGCGGGACGCGGGGGCCATGATTGAGAGCGGGACGCGGGGGCCATGATCGAGAGCGGGACGCGGGGGCCATGATTGAGAGCGGGACGCGGGGGCCATGATCGAGAGCGGGACGCGGGGGCCATGATTGAGAGCGGGACGCGGGGGCCATGATTGAGAGCGGGACGCGGGGGCCATGATTGAGAGCGAGACGCGGGGGCCATGATTGAGAGCGGGACGCGGGGGCCATGATTGAGAGCGGGACGCGGGGGCCATGATTGAGAGCGAGACGCGGGGGCCATGATCGAGAGCGGGCCGCGGGGGCCATGATCGAGAGCGGGCGCGGGGCCATGATCGAGAGCGGGACGCGGGGGCCATGATCGAGAGCGGGACGCGGGGGCCATGATTGAGAGCGGGACGCGGGGGCCATGATTGAGAGCGGGACGCGGGGCCATGATGGTGAGAGCGGGACGCGGGGGCCATGATCGAGAGCGGGACGCGGGGGCCATGATTGAGAGCGGGACGCGGGGGCCATGATTGAGAGCGGGACGCGGGGGCCATGATTGAGAGCGGGACGCGGGGGCCATGATCGAGAGCGGGACGCGGGGGCCATGATTGAGAGCGGGACGCGGGGGCCATGATCCCAGCAGCAATTATTAACATATATAAAAATACGTTTGCTAAGCTGACCTGAATTTTAGAATTTCTCTGTGTTGCAGTCTTGTTGCAAGCAAGAGTCAGCAAGATGTCTTGTTGCAAGCAAGAGTCAGTCATATGTCTTGTTGCAAGCAAGAGTCAGCCAGACTTCTTGTTGCAAACAAGAGTCAGTCAGATGTCTTTTTGCAAGCAAGAGTCAGCCAGATGTCTTGTTGCAAGCAAGAGTCAGTCAGATGTATTGTTGCAAGCAAGAGTCAGTCAGATGTCTTGTTGCAAGAAAGAGTCGGTCAGAGGTCTTGTTGCAAGAAAGAGTCAGTCAGAAAATAAAGATAATAACTGGTGAAGGAGTCAGTCTTGTCTACAACCCACTTGGATTTTCCCTGCTGAAGGCAGCAGGGTTCAGTTCGCCCACTAACTCCCTCCCTCCCTCCATCGTTCCTTAATCTTCCCTCCCTCCATCAACCCTCCCTCCCGTCCACCATCCCCTTCCCCCCCCCCAACTAACTTTCACCTCAGGTATCTAAGTTTTAGTGAGATCATTAATTAAAGCGACCAATTACAATTATTAAGAGCAACAGCAGCAGTAACGTAGATCTGTATAAAATGTAAATAAAAGTTTAAAATCAAATAGTCACGACCTCAACACGCGTCATTCTCATAGACTCGACTCAGCTGAGTGAAAGTTTATATTTATATCTTATGGTATGACAGATGTCTTTTGGATGTACGTAACGTAGGCCAGATACAGACGTGAGAACGCACATGATTGGATAAGTGCCATCCTTTGCATTATTTTTCTTATTTTCAAGATCTCATTGTTTACTCCTGCGATTTTTCTGGCCTTGGCTGCATTTGCTGGACTGTGTTCTCTCTGACATCATTACTCTCAAAGCCTCTTATCGGCTTCTTATGTTTTGTGAATTGAGTTGATTACATTATTTTGCGTCGCTTTTGAGTTCTTCATTCTTCCCCTGTATGAGTGACGGATTTTTTTCATCAATGAACATCGTGTTTTATTGGCCCATTCCACTGAATTTATTTTTTTCTGCGTCGTCTACTGTAGTGACATTCATACATATTTTGATATCACTCCCAAGGATTCTGCGAAGCTTCGACTAGTGTTTTTATCTATGTATGCTTTGAGAATGAGAAAGAGTACAGATGCCAGGACAGTGCCTAGTGGCACTGAACACTTTCCTATAATAAGACAAGACTTTGTTTTCTTTGCTTCTACTTTTGTGTTCTGTTAAAATTTGAATATCCACCTCCCACTTTACTGTATTTCACTTAATCATTCATTGTATGTGCTATCGCTTTATGGTCGCCTTTGTCAAATGAACATTTCCTGAAGAATAAAAAGCCACATTACAGTGACTGGAATAATATACAAATGACCCGTACATAGGTGACTGACATTCATAATGACGTTTCGGTCTGATTTGGACCATTAACCAGTCGGACCGAAACGTCGTCATAAGGTTGAGTCTCCTTTGTGCGGGTTATTGGTTGGATATTTCCTGAAATTCGAAACGCTCTCGACATCTCTAAAAATCATGACGTATTCCTAACCCGCACTCGACTTCGTAAAAGCCATACTCACTGTCCGCCCCCAAAAAAGGACTCATGCCTTAAATATCTCTGGAAATAAAAAAAAATGGACACTGGAGTCACCGCAGACTAATAATAAAACAACATTCCACAAAGGTAGTAGTAAAGATATCGCAAACACCATAGACTATCGGCACTATGTCCAACATCATAAAAAGAATCCTTGATTTTAGAAAGCAAGAATGATAACTACTTAGATTCACAACACTTGCACAAGCCAGAGCATCATGGGTTTACAGCAGGCTTCTCTTGCCTCTCGCAAATGATCGGACCATTACGACGTGGTCTTGGCTGCAGTGAAAAGCGAAATGCAGATGCAGTGTACACTGACTTTGCAAACCCTTTGATTAGGTCGATCATGGTTCAACAGCGGACGTTTAAAAAAAAGCTTACAAAGGGATTAACCGAAAAGTGGGCAGATGGATATTTAAATCTCTAATATATAAAACCCAAAGAGTAATAATGAGCAAAATGAACTCAGGGGCTAAGACAGTTCTCACTCCAGTTCTTCCTCATTCTCATATCAGACACAGCTAGAGACACATAAGACACATCTAGAGACATATCAGACACAGCTAGAGACATATCAGACACAGCTAGAGACACATAAGACACATCTAGAGACATATCAGACACAACTAGAGACACATAAGACACAGCTAGAGATATATCAGACACAGCTAGAGACATATCAGACACAGCTAGAGACCTATCAGACACAGCTAGAGACATATCAGACACAACTAGAGACATATCAGACACAGCTAGAGACATATCAGACACAGCTAGAGACATATCAGACACAACTAGAGACATATCAGACACAGCTAGAGACATATCAGACACAGCTAGAGACACATAAGACACAGCTAGAGACACATAAGACACAGCTAGAGACACATAAGACACATCTAGAGACACATAAGACACAGCTAGAGACACATAAGACACAGCTAGAGACATATCAGACACAGCTAGAGAAATATCAGACACAGCTAGAGACATATCAGACACAGCTGGAGACATATCAGACACAGCTAGAGACACATAAGACACAGCTAGAGACACATAGACACTAGAGACACATAAGACACAGCTAGAGACACATAAGACACATCTAGAGACACATAAGACACAGCTAGAGACACATAAGACACAGCTAGAGATATATCAGACACAGCTAGAGACATATCAGACACAGCTAGAGACACATAAGACACAGCTAGAGACACATAAGACACAGCTAGAGACATATAAGACACAGCTAGAGACATATCAGACACAACTAGAGACATATCAGACACAACTAGAGACATATCAGACACAGCTAGAGATATATCAGACACAGCTAGAGACATATCAGACACAGCTAGAGACATATCAGACACAGCTGGACACATATAAGACACAGCTAGAGATATATCAGAGACAGCTAGAGACATATAAGACACAGCTAGAGACATATCAGACACAGCTAGAGACATATAAGACACAACTAGAGACATATCAGACACAGCTAGAGACATATAAGACACAGCTAGAGATATATCGCAGCAAAACATTGTTTGCAGACGATACCAGAATTTGTATGAGAGTGGAATGTATTTAAGACACAACAAGTCTCGTAGCTGATATAACCCTGGTCTTCCAGTTGCCACAGAAAGGAGTATAATGTTTAATGAGGATAAATTTCAGATACTCCTCTATGGAAAAAATGTCGAAATAAAAAATGGAACGAAATATAAAACAAACACAAACCGGTTAATAGAGAAGATTAATGTGAGGGACTTGGGAGTGAAAATATAAGATCTCGCATTCAAGGGTCACAGGCCAAAGGAAAATGGTTGGCTGGATAACTAGAACCCTCAGTACAAGATATGCAAAGCCAGTGATCCCACACTTTAAATGTGGTCTACAGGATTTGTGTTAATGTCAGATATACAACATGAAGGGCAGTCAGAATTAGTGAAGAATTATCAGGGACTTATTGTGATGACTGGGTTTCTGAACACTGCTTCACAATGTTATCCCAGGATCTCGCTCATTTCTTTGTTGTCATCTGTTTGTGGATTTTCTTTGAGCAGAGGACCAATACTGAAGACAAATGTTGACTTGGATATTGCATCTGTAAAATAAGTATTTCGGATTTTTCCTAATTTCCTGGATGACCTTTTTTTGCTCAGTTTGTTTCTTCTGTCTGAAACGTCTTTTACTTATATTAATTTGATGTTTAACACATGTTTACATCTGGTTCTGATTTTGTTAACTTCGAAGTTAACTTCGAAATTACTGGCATATAAAAGAGGTTTCTAGTAGCATATATATATATATATATATATATATATATATATATATATATATATTAATGAAACGGGGGGATTGAACCGTGGTCCTGGCAGTGCCAGGACCAATGCTTTACCGCTACAGAGCTTCTAATAGGAAGGTTTCACAGACAGCACTGCTGTGTCATGCCTGCGTCATATGGTGGCCTCCGACACAAACATGACACAGCAGTGCTGTCTGTGAAACCTTCCTATTAAAAGTTCCATAACTCAGCGGTAGAGTGCTGGACCTGTTTAGTCATTTACAGTCGGTTATTACCACTTATATATATATATATATATATATATATATATATATATATATATATATATATATATATATATATATATATATATATATATATATATATATATATCAATAACAACACTGCGACTAGCCAAGGATTCGAACCTATGCTTCTTTGGCCCGCCTCATAGTGAGCGAAAACCCATGACGCTCTAACCCACAGGACCACGAAATTCTAAAGAACCAAGCACCCAGCCAAGCTAGGTGTGTTACCCTTGGTCCGAGGACATATGGTGATGTGGGTGCCTCTGAGCTAATTTCATTCTCCTCTGTGAAACCTTCCTATTAGAAGCTCTGTAGCGGTAAGCATTGGTCCTGGCAGTGCCAGGACCACGGTTCAATCCCCGTTTCATTAATATAAAATATATATATATATATATATATATATATATATATATATATATATATATATATATATATATATATATATATATATATATATGTGTGTGGGACCCATAGCCTCGGAGAAGTGGATAAAAAGGCTTCAAGGAAGAATATTTGGATATATATATATATATATATATATATATATATATATATATATATATATATATATATATAAACACTGATCTCTGGCCGAAGGGGACTCGAACCTACGAACCTTGCAACAAGGTACGCAGTGCTTTACCGACCGTACCACACTGGTCCAATACCTTGGCGTCCAGCTCACGCTAGACGTTGATCCAAGGCAGCCAGCTTTCAGGCAGGAAGGCTTACAGCTTTCATCTCATCCCCTGCATGCATCGACACAACTAGAGATTTTTACAATGCTAATAATTCGCAAGAACAGGCGAAATATTCACAAACACTGATCTCTGGCCGAAGGAGGCTCGAACCTACGAACCTTGCAACAAAGGTATGGTCGGTAAAGCACTGTGTACCTTGTTGCAAGGTTCGTAGGTTCGAGCCTCCTTCGGCCAGAGATCAGTGTTTGTGAATATTTCGCCTGTTCTGCTAATTCCTAGCATATATATATATATATATATATATATATATATATATATATATATATATATATATATATATATATATATATATATATATAATATATATATATATATATATATATATATATATATATATATATATATATATATATATATATTATATATAATATATATATATTTATTTATTTATGTACATACATATATGCATGTATACATGTATCTATATACCTACCTACCTACTTAAACACCTGCTTACCTGCCTACCTCCCTCCCTGTCTCCCTCACTGACCACTGTCCAGGGAACAAGTTGACCCATTATCTCAGCGACACCGTGGCGCCATGGTGAATGTTTGTTTGTGTGTGTGTGTGTGTGTGTGTGTGTGTGTGTGTGTGTGTGTATTCACACCTAATTGTGGTTGCAGGGGTCGATTCATAGCCCCTGGCCCCGTCTCTTCACTGGTCGCTACTTGGTCACTCTTCCTGCTCCATGAGCTTTATCATACCTCTTCTTAAAGCTACGTATGGACCCTGTTTGTGTATGTGTCTTTATGTTCACCAGATGTCGAGTGTCGGCTCCCGGCCCTCTTCTCTGCTGACCGTTACTAGTTTCATGGTCTCCTGGCTGCGTGAACACTATCATACCTTTTCTTAAAACTATGTATTGATTCTGCCTCTACTATGGTGTCTCGGTCGTTCCACTTCCTGACCATTCTAAGGCTAAAAAACAGGATTGCAAACAAACCGTACGACTCACTCGCCTCGGGTTCAATCTCCGCTCGTGGTATGATTTATTTCCTAATATCCTAGTGACTCATTTGTCCTTTTAACTCCAGCTGTGACCTTGTGTACCTGTGACTCGCCTCTGAAACACTCTCACTGTCCACCCTGTCAATTCCTCCCAGTATATTGTGCATTGTAATCATGTCAACTGTCGTCCTTCTGTCCTGTAGTGTCGTCAGGTTTAGCTCCTCTAGCCTCTCATCATAGTTCATAATCCTCAGCTCTGGGACAAATTTCGTTGCAGACCTTTGTTCTTTTTTTTAGCTTTACGTGCTTAACCAGATGCAGATTCCATACTGGTACTGCATTCTCCAAGATGGACCAGATATATACCGTGTATTATGTTGTGAATACCTCCTTGTTGATGTTCCTGTAAGCTACCCTTAAATTTGCTAGTCTCACTTTTACTACCACAGTCGTTCGGCTGATGTGTACCTCAGGCGAGATGCTTGGACATATGCTCACCCCGAGGTCCTTCTCTTTCAGGAAAGTTTGCAACCGTTGTCCCCAGAGCTGTACCCTGTTTCCAGACGTCTTTGGCCTTCTCCGATTTCCACAACTTTGCATCTGTTAGGGTTAAATTCCAGTAGCCACTTGTCAGACCAAGCCTGCAGCTGGTCCAGATCCATTTAAAGTCTTTCCTGGTGTACTCCTGTTTGTATTCTCCTCCTTATCTTCACATCATCTGAAGACAGTGACACCTCTGACTCGATTTCATATGTTATGTCATTCACATACACAAGAAACAATACTGGACCAAGTACTGACTCTTGTGGAACTCCATTCAGCACACTCGCCCATTCCCACACCTTCCTGACGGTAACTAGTTGCTTCCTTTCCGTTAAGTATTCCTTGATCACCTGTTGTGTTTTACCTGCGATTCCTGTACGTTGGTGTGTGTGTGTGTGTGTGTGTATGTGTGTGTGTGTGTGTCACACGGGGGAGGAAGACAGGTGACAGCTGCCACAACCAGGGGTTGTGTGTGTGTGTGTGTGTGTGTGTGTGTGTGTGTGTGTGTCACACTGGGGGGAGGAAGACAGGTGACAGCTGCCACAACCAGGGGTGTGTGTGTGTGTGTGTGTGTGTGTGTGTGTGTGTGTGTGTCACACTGGGGGGAGGAAGACAGGTGACAGCTGCCACAATCAGGGGTTGAAGGTTCAATAGGGGTGTTAAGCTAGGTGACAACCTGGAACCTGGAGTAAAGGTCATAGACTGTCATTTAGGTGGTAGGTTGCTGAGAGCATCTGGCGGAGGTGGCATGATGGTGGTGCTGGTGAAGGTGGCAGTGTGGTAGTGCTCCTGGTGAAGGTGGCAGTGTGGTAGTGCTCCTGGTGGTGGTGTTGGTGGCAGGTGGTGGTGGTAGTGGCAGATGGTGGTGGCAGGTGGTAGTGGTGCTCCTGGTGGTGGTGGAAGGTGGTGGTGTTGGTGGTGGAAGGTGGTGGTGTTGGTGGTGGCAGGTGGTGGTGGTGGTGGCGGCGGCAGGTGGTGGTGGTGGTAGTGGTGCTCCTGGTGGTGATGGCAGGTGCTCCTGGTGGTGGTGGCAGGTGGTAGTGATGCTCCTGGTAGTGGTGGCAGGTGGAAGTGGTGCTCCTGGTGGTGGTGGCAGGTGATAGTGGTGCTCCTGGTGGTGGTGGCAGGTGGTAGTGGTGGTGGTGGCAGGTGGTATTGATGCTCCTGGTGGTGGTGGCAGGTGGTAGTAGTGCTCCTGGTGGTGGTGGCAGGTGGTAGTGGTGGTGGTGGCAGGTGGTGGTGGCAGGTGGTGGTGGCAGGTGGTAGTGGTGGTGGTGGCAGGTGGTAGTGGTGGTGGTGGCAGGTGGTAGTGGTGGTGGTGGCAAGTGGTAGTGGTGGTGGTGGCAGCAGGTGGTAGTGGTGGTGGTGGCAGGTGGTGGTGGCAGGTGGTAGTGGTGGTGGTGGCAGGTGGTAATGGTGGTGGTGGCAGGTGGTAGTGGTGGTGGTGGCAGGTGGTAGTGGTAGTGGTGGTGGTGGCGGCAGGTGGTAGTGGTGCTACTGATGGTGGTGGCAGGTGGTAGTGGCAGGTGGTAGTGGTGGTGGTGGCAGGTGGTAGTGGTGGTGGTGGCAGGTGGTAGTGGTGGTGGTGGCAGGTGGTAGTGGTGGTGGTGGCAGGTGGTAGTTGTGGTGGTGGCAGGTGGTAGTGGTAGTGGTGGTGGTGGCGGCAGGTGGTAGTGGTGCTCCTGGCGGAGGTGGGCGTCACTGCGGCGCCACTAAGGGAAGTCTGGCGACGGTGTCAACACAGAGAGTTAAAACTAGTACCACACACACACACACACACACACACACACACAACACACACACACACACACACACACACACACACACACACACACTGATTCTCGACCCCTGCAACCGCAAATAGGTGAGTACACACACAGACACACACACACAGACACACACACACAGACACACACACACACACACACACACACACACACACACACACACACACACACACACACACACACACACACACACACTCACTCTTGTAATCATGACACTTTGCCAAGCATTTGTTTGTGTAATTATTTGTAATATAGGCTGACAGTTTTTAACCAGCGACTAACTAGATCCCATGTTTAGTGTTTCTGTGTGAGTGTGTGTGTGCGTGAGTGTGTGTTACAACTCTGTGGCGTCCCCGGTCACTTGGCTTGGGTCCCATAAAAAAAATACGTATATCACAAGATATGATGCGATGGCAGGCCTTTCACCCCCACACACAAACACAGACTCGCCTCACAGCAGCTTCCTAGCATTATCATGTATTGGTGGGGGTTCAGTCGTCAGGAAACAGAACAAGTAGTCTCCTGACACGACTTTTTATCAAGAGACTGGTGAAGAATCCGCTAGCTAACACGAAGTAGGTTTTATACTCGGTAAAAAAAAAGAGCATCACTACCTACTAAGATGTGGATGCCCACTAATGGGTATGTTAAACATTTTTAAAGGTTCATATCTTACCTTTACCTTTGCATGTTGACGATACCACATCCACAGAGGTGTATTCCAGTTTTGGTCTAACATTCAGCACTGTAAATAATGTTCTTCACATTATCATACGTGAATTTATGAAGGTTGTTTTAAAGTTTGCCAGTCTAGCATAATAGCTCTCACTGCTGCACTGACTGGTGTCTACATGCCGACCTTCACCTCAGAGTGCGTGGGAATATCAATGCTGTAAGGACCTTTACTATGACCAATGTACCAGACGAAAGCTGCCAGTTCATGTTATTTCGTTACTGTTAGTTAACTGTATCTTAATTTTAAATGAGTTCTTGCTAACTGACCAATTTTACCTATTCGGCACGACATATATAGGGACGCCAAGCCCATGATGATTCTCTTCAAATTGCTTGTTCTCTCTAGGCTGGAATACTGCTGTACACTAACGGCCCCCTTCAAGGCTGGCGAAATTGTTGACCTGGAGAGCGTACAAAGAACTTTCATGGCACACATAAATACGATAAGACACCTAAATTACTGGGGACGGTTGAAGTCCCTTGATTTGTATTCCCTGGAACGCAGGCGAGAGAGATACATAATAATATACACTTGGATAATCCTAAAGGGATTAGTACCAAACTTGCACACGAAAATCACTCCCTATGAAAGCAAAAGACTCGGCAGGAGATGCAACATTCCCCCAATGAAAAGCAGGAGCGCCACAAGTACACTGAGAAACAATAAGTGTCAGAGGCTCAAGACTGTTCAACTGCCTCCCAGAATACATAAGAGGGATTACCAATAGACCCCTGGCTGTCTTCAAGAAGGCACTGGACAAGCACCTAAAGTCAGTACCTGACCAGCCGGGCTGTGGTTCGTACGTTAGTGTGCGTGCGGCCAGCAGTAACAGCCTAGATGATCAGACCCTGATCCACCACGAGGAATGGTCTCAGACCGAGCCCCAGGGGCGTTGACCCCCGAAACCCCATTCATGTATATATATATATATATATATATATATATATATATATATATATATATATATATATATATATATATATATATATATATATATATAATATATATATATATATATATATATATATATATATATATATATATATATATATATATATATATATATATATATATATATATATACTGTTGGAGTGTGAGCAGGGTAACATTTTGTGAAGGGATTCAGGGAAACCAGTTAATTGATTTAGTTGGACTTGAGTCCTGGAAATGCAAGTACAATGCCTGCACTTTAAAGGAGGGGTCTGGGATAGTGACAGCTGGGAGGGACTATTCTCAGCTGTCGTATCTGAGTGCCTCTGCAAAGACAGTGATTATGTATGAGTGTGGTGAAAGTGTTGAATGATGATGAAAGTATTTTCTTTTGGGGATTTTCTTTCTTTTTGGGTCCCTGCCTCGGTGGGAGACGGCCGACTTGTTGAAAAATATATATATATATATATATATATATATATATATATATATATATATATATATACGTATATATATATATATATTATATATATACGTATATATATATATATATATATATATATATATATATATATATATATATATATATATATATATATACGTATATATATATATATATATATATATATTATATATATATATATATATATATATATATATATATATATATATATATATATATATATATACGTAAAATATATATATATATATATATATATTATATATATACGATATATATATATATATATATATATAATATATATATATATATATATATATATATATATATATATATATATATATATATATATATATATATATATATATATATATATATAAAGAATTAACGTTAAAAAGGTTAGTTATTGTCATTGCATGCACCACATTTTATATGTGCCTAATATAATACCTATGAATGTTAGGTAACATATATCATGTGGTTATTCTACCTTAAATAGCCAAAATATTGAACACAAGATTTAACAAAACTTTATATGATAAAGGCTAAACAAACTCAGATTCATGATCTGCGCGTCGAAGTTAACTTAAAACAATTATTTTGACTTCTGAACTGTATAAAAAGTTAAATTTTTTTAGTAAGTGTTATTTAGCGACTTATCTTAGAGGCCTTAAGCAAATTTCCTTATGTTGCTGTATAATTCCTCATTAATCTTGGTCAGGTATATTATGAAAAACAAGGGGCCCAACACTGCACCCTGCGGCACACCACTTGCAATGGGTTGCCATCTTGATTACTCTCCATTTTTATGCAAGCAATTTGGTTCCCATCGGTCAACCACCACTCCTACTACCTCTTTGCCCCGTCCCTGCCAGCTGGCCTATATATACTGGCTTCTTTCTGTTAGTGTGACTTTGTAAATGGTCCAAGTCGGACCGAAACGTCGTCGTAAGCTCCTCTCCTATGTGAGATAATTTCTCTTCTTTACCGTCTGCCTCTACTTTCTTCACTACTCTCCTGTGTAGCACTTGATCAAAAGCCTCACTGAAATTCATATACACAATATCACATTCTTTATTAAGATCTTTCATCTCAAATACTTTACTGAACATGGTTTGTAAGGTAAGAACACCCCTTTGAGTGCATTCAGCTCGCACAGTGAGTGTCCGTGGTTCGATCCCCGGTAAGGGTGGAAACATTTAGCATGTTTATAACAAAAAAAAAAAAGCACAATACCGAGCCTTATACACAACTTTCCTTGTATGAATCTTAGTCGTGGCTTTGTCTCTGTAGATGCTTTCCTTTCCCATTACATTGTAAAATGCTCCAAACTTCAGAACACCCGTGCCTTAACCAGATTCTTTTTTCCCCTTCTCCCTCTTCCCCTTTCCTCTTCTATCTCCTTTGAACTTTCTTTTCTTTCTTCTGCCTTGTATTTGTCCTTTATTATCCCCCCGCTCTGTGTTCTTGCTCCTACCCTCTGTGGGTCCCTAGCTCCCTTGCAGTGCTCCTCTTTCTCAGTATATGACTGACTCCACTACTACTACTACTACTTTTACTATTACTTCTCCACCACTACCTCTCTTGTTCCCGTCCCTGTCTGCTGGCCTATATATACTCCCTCCTTCTCTCCTTTTGTCCAGATGACATTAAATTGCATTCTCATTTATTGATTCCGTCAACGTTTCCGGTACGACACCCGGTAGTAGTGGTTTGTTGAAGGGATTTGCTAAAGGTTTACTGAGTCTCTCCATACATGCTTCTCGATGCCTTAAAAACACTTGGTCTGGCCCCGCTGATTTGTTTGCCTGAGGACCAAGTCTAATTAGTGATTTTGATCCTGCAGTATTTATTTTTGATCCTGCAGTATTTATTTTTGATCCTGCATTATTTTTGGTTTGATCCTGCAGTATTTTTTGGATCCTGCAGTATTTAATTTTGATCCTGCAGTATTGATTTGTGATCCTGCAGTATTTTTTTTTGATCCTGAAGTATATTTTGTTTGATCCTGCAGTATTTTTGATCCTGTAGTATTTTTTGTTTGATCCTGCAGTATTTTTTTGATCCTGTAGTATTTTTTGTATGAGACTACTTTTTTTTTTTGATTCTGCAGTATTGACTTTGATCCTGCAGTATTTTTGTTTTTTTTATTCTATTGTATTGACTTTCATGCTGACCAGTAAAATTATTGATTTCAGAGGTTTCATTTGTATAGACAATTGGAAATAAATCTTAAAAATGGAACACATATTTCTTTGCCGTTAACAGTAAGCTAATCTTAGTTACATTTAATTTTGCTGATCTTTTCCCATAATCTTTTTCCTCCATACTTGAAAGAAACGTTCGAGTCGGTCTTTGAATCCCTTGCAACATTAACTTTAAATTCGCTCTTAAATTGCAGACCGTCCTCTTAACCATAGACAACTTGGCGCTGTTGTAAAAACAGTCAAATGGGTAGCTGTTGACGGCGCCTTCAACAGTTGAAATATTGCTTTGTTATGTGAGCCGCTCCCACCAGCTCCCCGTTTTCTGTCTGCACGGCAGACTTTTTTTTTATCGTCTTTTATCTTAAATTTATAGTTTTTTTCCGTTGTAACCTAACCTAACTTAACCTAAAAATCCAACTCAACCTAACTCAACCCAGCCTAACTTAACACAAGTTAGAAGTGGGCGGCAAACCCTATGTGAGAGTGACATAGCTGCGAGGAATACGGGTTGTATATAGAATGTATTATGTTTTTTATTCACCAAGAGATGTTTTAGTCAATTGTTTATGCATTTAGAGCCATTTATGCTCAATCCAGTTTGTCCACTAGGAATGTATGCTGATTTAGGTAGCTTGTACAGTGCTTTGGAAAATGTCACACTGACAACAATCACCTGTGTCTCGATAAATTAACATTGGTCAACAATTTTTGAAAAGTTGTATGCTTCTTAAATGAGATTAGTTAATTCTTATGTATTTAATTTGAAGAAGTCAGTCCCTCAGCCCGCTGACTCCATATTCACCATTCTGTTTGACTGATGAAGCCTACGGTGTAGGCGAAACGTTTAAGGGGGTGTGTGTAAATTTTTTATATAATTTCCTAAATGCAGAACATATGAATGAATAATACAATAATTTTTTTTTTTTTTTATTAACACATCGGCCGATTCCCACCAAGGCAGGGTGGCCCGAAAAAGAAAAACTTTCATCATCATTCACTCCATCACTGTCTTGCCAGAAGGGTGCTTTACACTACAGTTATAAAACTGCAACATTTACACCCCTCCTTCAGAGTGCCGGCACTGTACTTCCCATCTCCAGAACTCAAGTCCGGCCTGCCGGTTTCCCTGAATCCCTTCATAAATGTTACTTTGCTCACACTCCAACAGCACGTCAAGTATTAAAAACCATATGCCTCCATTCACTCCTATCAAATACGCTCACACATGCTTGCTGGAAATCCAAGCCCCTCGCACACAAAACTTCCTTTACCCCCTCCCTCCAACCTTTCCTAGGCCGACCCCTACCCCGCCTTCCTCCACTACAGATTTATACACTCTCGAAGTCACTCTGTCTCGTTCCATTCTCTCTACATGTCCAAACCACCTCAACAACCCCTCCTCAGCTCTCTGGACAATCGTTTTGGTAATCCCGCACCTCCTCCTAATTTCCAAACTCCGAATTCTCTGCATTATATTCACACCACACATTGACCTCAGACATGACATCTCCACTGCCTCCAGCCTTCTCCTCGTTGCAACATTCATCACCCATGCTTCACACCCATATAAGAGCGTTGGTATAACTATACTCTCATACATTCCCTCTTTACTTCCATGGACAAGGTTCTTTGTCTCCACAGACTCCGAAGTGCTCCACTCACCCTTTTCCCCTCATCAATTCTATGATTCACCTCATCCTTCATAGACCCATCCGCCGACATGTCCACTCCCAAATATCTGAATACATTCACCTCCTCCATACTCTCTCCCTCCAATCTGATATCCAATCTTTCGTCACCTATTCTTTTTGTTATCCTCATCACCTTACTCTTTCCTATATTCACTTTCAATTTTCTTCTTTACACACCCTACCAAATTCATCCACCAACCTCTGCAGCTTCTCTTCAGAATCTCCCAAAAGCACAGTGTCATCAGCAAAAAGCAACTGTGACAACTCCCACTTTGTATTTGCTTCTTTATCTTTTAGCCCAACACCTCTTGCCAAGACCCTCGCATTCACTTCTCTTACAACCCCATCTATAAATATATTGAACAACCACGGTGACATCACACATCCTTGTCTAAGGCCCACTTTTACTGGGAAATAGTCCCCTTCCCTCCTACACACTCTAACCTGAGCCTCACTATCCTCATAAAAACTCTTCACTGCTTTCAGTAACCTTCCTCCTATTCCATACACCTGCAACATCTGCCACATTGCCCCCTATCTACCCTATCATACGCCTTTTCCAAATCCATAAATGCCACAAAAACATCTTTACCCTTATCCAAATACTGTTCACCTATATGTTTCACTGTAAACACTTGGTCTACACACCCCTACCTTTCCTAAAGCCCCTTGTTCATCTGCTATCCTGCTTTCTGTTTTACTCTTAATTCTTTCAATAATAACTCTACCATACACTTTACCAGGTACACTCAACAGACTTATTCCCTATAATTTTTGCACTCTCTTTTGTCCCCTTTGCCTTTATACAAAGGAACAATACACGCTCTCTGCCAATCCCTAGGTACCTTACCCTCTTCCATACATTTATTAAATAATAGCACCAACCACTCCAAAATTATATCCCCACCTGCTTTTAACATTTCTATCTTTATCCCATCAATCCCAGCTGCCTTACCCCCTTTCATTCTACCCACTGCCTCACGAACTTCCCCTACACCCACAACTGGCTCTTCCACACTCCTACAAGATGTTATTCCTCCTTGCCCTATACACGAAATCACAGCTTCCTGTCTTCATCAACATTTAACAAATCCTCAAAATATTCCCTCCATCTTCCCGATACCTCTAACTCTCCATTTAATAACTCTCCTCTCCTATTTTTAACTGTCAAATCCATTTGTTCTCTAGGCTTCCTCAACTTATTAATCTCATTCCAAAACTTTTTCTTATTTTCAACAAAATTTGCTGATAACATCTCACCCACTCTCTCATCTGCTCTCTTTTTACATTGCTTCACCACTCTTTTAACCTCTCTTTTCTCTCCATATACTCTTCCCTCCTTGCATCACTTCTACTTTGTAAAAACCTTTCATATGCTAACTTTTTCTCCCTTACTACTCTCTTTACATCATCATTCCACCAATCGCTCCTCTTCCCTCCCGCACCCACTCGCCTGTAACCACAAACTTCTGCTGAACACTCTAACACTACATTTTTAAATCTACCCCATACATTTTCGACCCCATTGCCTACACTCTCACTAGCCCATCTATCCTCCAATAGTTGTTTATATCTTACCCTAACTGCCTCCTCTTTTAGTTTATAAACCTTCACCTCTCTTTTACTTACTGATTCTATTTTCCTTGTATCCCATCTACCTTTTACTCCCACTGTAGCTATAACTAAAAAGTGATCTGATATATCTGTAGCCCCTCTATAAACATGTACATCCTGAAGTCTACTCAACAGTCTTTTATCTATCAATACATAGTCCAACAAACTACTGTCATTACGCCCTACATCATATCTTGTATACTTATTTATCCTCTTTTTCTTAAAATATGTATTACCTATAACTAAACCCCTTTCTATACAAAGTTCAATCAAAGGGCTCCCATTATCATTTACACCTGGCACCCCAAACTTACCTACTACACCCTCTCTGCATGTTTCTCCCACTTTAGCATTTAGGTCCCCTACCACAATTACTCTCTCATTTGGTTCAAAAGTTCCTATACATTCGCTTAACATCTCCCAAAATCTCTCTCTCTCCTCTACACTCCTCTCTTCTCCAGGTGCATACACGCTTATTATGACCCACTTTTAGCATCCGACCCTTATTTTAATCCACATAATCCTTGAATTTACACATTTATATTCCCTCTTTTCCTTCCATAACTGATCCTTCAACATTATTGCTACCCCTTCCTTAGCTCTAACTCTCTCAGATACTCCTGACTTAATCCCATTTATTTCTCCCCACTGAAACTCGCCTACCCCCTTCAGCTTTGTTTCGCTTAGGGCCAGGACATCCAACTTCTTTTCATTCATAACATCGGCCATCATCTCTTTCTTATCATCCGCACTACATCCACGCACATTCAGACAACCCAATTTTATAAAGTTTTTAATACAATAATTGTGTAATGAAATATGATGTAAAGTAAAAGGACACAAATGCAACTAATGTGACGATTTAAAGCCGTTACAAACAATACATGGACACAGAGGGTATATATAGGATTAGAGGAGGTTTAGTACTAGTGGCAGTACTAGTAATATTAGTTGTCGTAGTAGTAGTAATACAATAAGATAGAACAATCAACTTGCACACGAGTAAGAGGTGATAAAAGTTATTACTTGGGTAGCATAAAAATAAGTTAGACACATATTTCTGTTGGTGGTTGGATCTGAGAAGGTCTGTTTCAGTGTCGCTCCTCTGTTGTGTTCTTGTGTAGCAGAGACTATGTGATGGCAGGGTTTACTGTTTTTTGCTAATACTTCAGAGATGATGAAGCTGCCTTTATTTTGCTTGTGTTAGAAACAGCGATTAATGATGATTCAAGGCATTTACATCTGCGGAAATTAGGTTCTCTGATCACTAGTGAGGCGTCGTTGAATTTCATGAGATGATTGGTGGAATTCCGGTGTGTTTTTTTTTAATCCAATTTCAATGAAATTTTTACTGTGATTTAAGAAGCATTTGAAACCTGCACACTGTGTTTGTAGTGACGTTTTACCTTAAAAGATAGATAGAAAAAAATAAATAGTGCCCTATTCTATAAGGCATAAACCTCTACCATTTTTACAAAATTGGTAAGATGTACAATGTTCTAGTTGAAAATTTAGACACATGTGCAACATCTGGGTATCTTTATTGTAGACGTTTCGCCCTCCAGTGGCTTTATCAATACAAATTCAAGGACATTGTTTGAAGACAGTAGAACTATATACAAAAGATGAGGTAATCAGTGCCTCGGCCTTGGAGTTGGTGTGCAGAGCACCGTAGTCGTGAAGATTCTGGAGCACATGCTTGTTGTAGATTCGCCGGTACTCTCCAGGTCCGGGTCTTTTCCAGATAGTGACCCGGCCTTGGCTCCCTGTCGTGGGAGTGTCTTGAGACCTATGTCTCCCATGGAAGGATGTACAAATATCCCCTCAGGAGGCTGGCGCTTATATACTAACAGCAAAGCATCATTATATCTAAGTAGAACCATCATTCCTCAATAACGTGTGCAAAAATCATGACACTCCTATAAATAGCTTTCGCAAAAACAGGAAAAAAAGGCCAATAACTTATTCCTGAGATCAGGCTCTGATCCAACATGAGGGCTGGTCACAGACCGGGGATCAGGCTCTGATCCAACATGAGGGCTGGTCACAGAACGGGGATCAGGCTCTGATCCAACATGAGGGCTGGTCACAGACCGGGGATCAGGCTCTGATCCAACATGAGGGCTGGTCACAGACCGGGGATCAGGCTCTGATCCAACATGAGGGCTGGTCACAGACCGGGGATCAGGCTCTGATCCAACATGAGGGCTGGTCACAGACCGGGGATCAGGCTCTGATCCAACATGAGGGCTGGTCACAGACCGGGGATCAGGCTCTGATCCAACATGAGGGCTGGTCACAGACCGGGAATCAGGCTCTGATCCAACATGAGGGCTGGTCACAGACCGGGGATCAGGCTCTGATCCAACATGAGGGCTGGTCACAGACCGGGGATCAGGCTCTGATCCAACATGAGGGCTGGTCACAGACCGGGGATCAGGCTCTGATCCAACATGAGGGCTGGTCACAGACCGGGGATCAGGCTCTGATCCAACATGAGGGCTGGTCACAGACCGGGGATCAGGCTCTGATCCAACATGAGGGCTGGTCACAGACCGGGGATCAGGCTCTGATCCAACATGAGGGCTGGTCACAGACCGGGGATCAGGCTCTGATCCAACATGAGGGCTGGTCACAGACCGGGGATCAGGCTCTGATCCAACATGAGGGCTGGTCACAGACCGGGGATCAGGCTCTGATCCAACATGAGGGCTGGTCACAGACCGGGGATCAGGCTCTGATCCAACATGAGGGCTGGTCACAGACCGGGGATCAGGCTCTGATCCAACATGAGGGCTGGTCACAGACCGGGGATCAGGCTCTGATCCAACATGAGGGCTGGTCACAGACCGGGATCAGGCTCTGATCCAACATGAGGGCTGGTCACAGACCGGGGATCAGGCTCTGATCCAACATGAGGGCTGGTCACAGACCGGGGATCAGGCTCTGATCCAACATGAGGGCTGGTCACAGACCGGGGATCAGGCTCTGATCCAACATGAGGGCTGGTCACAGACCGGGATCAGGCTCTGATCCAACATGAGGGCTGGTCACAGACCGGGATCAGGCCTGATCCAACATGAGGGCTGGTCACAGACCGGGGATCAGGCTCTGATCCAACATGAGGGCTGGTCACAGACCGGGGATCAGGCTCTGATCCCAAAATGAGGGCTGGTCACAGACCGGGGATCAGGCTCTGATCCAACATGAGGGCTGGTCACAGACCGGGGATCAGGCTCTGATCCAACATGAGGGCTGGTCACAGACCGGGGATCAGGCTCTGATCCAACATGAGGGCTGGTCACAGACCGGGGATCAGGCTCTGATCCAACATGAGGGCTGGTCACAGACCGGGGATCAGGCTCTGATCCAACATGAGGGCTGGTCACAGACCGGGGATCAGGCTCTGATCCAACATGAGGGCTGGTCACAGACCGGGGGTCAGGCTCTGATCCAACATGAGGGCTGGTCACAGACCGGGGATCAGGCTCTGATCCAACATGAGGGCTGGTCACAGACCGGGGATCAGGCTCTGATCCAACATGAGGGCTGGTCACAGACCGGGATCAGGCTCTGATCCAACATGAGGGCTGGTCACAGACCGGGGATCAGGCTCTGATCCAACATGAGGGCTGGTCACAGACCGGGGATCAGGCTCTGATCCAACATGAGGGCTGGTCACAGACCGGGGATCAGGCTCTGATCCAACATGAGGGCTGGTCACAGACCAGGCCGCAGGGGCGTTGACCCCTGGAACTCTCTCCAGGTAAACTCCATATCAAGTTTTCTGTAAAAACTCTATGGTCACGGCAGCCAAATGTCGACATGCTGCACTCCTCCACTCTTGTCGACAGCCTTATGGCGACTGAGCTGCTATTACTGCGCACTAGTATGTAGTCCACAGAGAACATGCCATGTTCTCATAAAAATCGTAATTTTTGGAGTAAAAAAAAAAACACGAATTGGTATCATGTCCTCTTGATGACAGCAAGAACAAAAAAATTACATTTTTGGAAAAAGATACTTAGAAATATGATAGAAACAAGCCGATTGCATCAACATGTTGCCAGAATTATGCATTATTTTTCGGTAAGAAAACATTTTTTCCAAATTTTTTTTTTTTTTTTTTGCCAGGAAAGCCTCTCTCCTTCCCTTAAGTGTCGCACGTCATTTTTTTTATATATTTTTATATATTCAAGTTAATTTTGGATCGCTTTCTCCAGCTCTTCACTAACCTCAAGATTATCTACAGAACTTCCTTGTTTGCCAGAACCAAGTCAAGTAGTTATTTATTTTAGTTGGTTCTGAGAAAGACTAGTTTAAAAAAGCAATCCTGGTCTGTTTCTTTAAACTCCAGGTTTCTTATCAAATGGCTCCAGTCAGTCTGGCTATCCTTAAAATCTATCACGGCTACAGTTCCATACTTAGATGTCTTAACAGTGGTTATCACAGTGTTTGGGAGCCTGTAGATCACACATGACTTTAGCCAACAAGCGGCTTCCTCAGTCTGGTACTGAGATGAATGGTATAAGATGAGAAGTAGATGTGTGGAGTAGATCAGTCTTGATGGACTGAACACTGAAGAGTGTGGAAATACATTAATGTACTGTTAAAACACTGGAGAATGTGAGAACACAATAAACCAATACAAGGACCAGAAAATCAACTTGCTCAAGGGAAAAATACTGCAGAGACCAGTTCCTACAGAGAGCTGCACTCTGCATTACCTCCCCACTAAATCTTCCTAGTTTTTGTCTTCCTGGCCTTATATATGCCCGCCTCTCTCCCTCCTCTGGGTTTGCTTATGGGAAAGCTAAACTCTTGGTGGTGGTGATCAGAGTCAGGGTTGTATACTACACATTAATAGGTACAGATTAGCACTCCTCTCCTATCTCACAACCAGATATTGAAAGAACAAGAAAGACAATAATGACACAATATATCACACAGTCCAATGCCTATCCATAATTTTCTCTAAATATGATATATCAGATCGGATGAGACATTCACACATTACTGCATGGACCAATATTTTTTTTTTTCGAATTTTCAATAAAACTGGCAAACAGCCAAAAATCAATTAATTTTCTGCATAATTAAGATACAATAGCATTTAGAATTTAAATTTCATCACTAGTGACATTCTACATTACTGCACAGAAACCAGATATTTAATAAAATTAGTAAATTGAAACTTTTACATTCATAAAACAGTGTAAACCTTTTTTTGAGCAAAGTCAGTCATTCCTGAAAGTTTGAAGCCGATCAGAAGAGGCTTTTCAGAAACCTAAAACAGAGATGCATCTACACATATGAATATTAACACGACTCTTTCTCTAGTTACAATAAACAAATGATGAATTTTAAAGCCGATTGGATTAAGCATTCGTGAGCTATGGAAGAAAAAAACAGATAATGTCAGCCTCTTAAAAATATCTCTTTGGGATACCTACCTACCTGGAGGGAGTTCTGGGGGTGAACGCCCCCACGGCCCCTTCCATGACCAAGCCTTACAGTGGATCAGTGCCCGATCAACCAGGCTGTTACTGCTGGCTACACACGATCCAACGTTCAAACCACAACCCAGCTGGTAAGGAACTCATTTTAGTTCTCTGTCTAGCGTCGTCTTGAAGACAGGGGTCTATTGGTAATACCTCTTATGTATGATGGAAAGCTGTTGAACAGCCTTGGGTCACTGACACTGTGTGCTCACGGCATCCCCGCTTTTCATTGGGGGTATGTTTCACCGCCGAGTCTTTTTCTTACATAGTGATTTCTGTGTCCAGATTTCGGACCAGTCCCTCTAGGATTTTCCAGGTGTAAATTTTGATGCACCATTCTCGCCTACACTCCAAGGAGTACATGTCCAGGGCCTTAAAACGTTCCCAGTTATTGAGGTGCTTTACTGAACTTATATGTGCAGTGAACGTCCTTTGTACATTCTCCAGATCTGCAGTTTCACCTGCCTTGAAAGGAGCTGTTAGTGTACATCAGTATTCCAACCTAGATAGAACAAGTGACTAACGGAGGGTCATCAGTGGTTTGGCATCCCTTGTTTTCAAGGTTCTTATTATCCATCATATAATTTTCCTTGTAATTGTGATAATGACATTGTTGTGGTTCTTAAAGATGAGATAATCTGATATTGTCACTCCTAACTAATTCTCGTTAGTTTTTCCATCTATTATGTGGTTAACCTTAGTTTAATACTCCGTTCCAGGTTTTAATTCGTTTTCCATAACGTAGTATGTAAAATTTGTCCTCAGTGAACATCATACTGTTTTCTGCGGCCCATTGGAAGACTTACCTGGAGTCTACCTGGAGGGTGTTTCGGGGGTCAACGCCCCCGTGGCCCGGTCCATGACCAGGCCTCCCGGTGAATCAGGGCCTGATCAACCAGGCTGTTACTGCTGGCCGCACGTAGACCAACGTACGAACCACAGCCCGGCTGATCGGGAACTGATTAGGTATCTGTCCAGCTCCCTCTTGAAGGTAGCCAGGGGTCTGTTGGTAATTCCCCTTATGTCTGGTGGGAGACTGTTGAACAGTCTTGATTTATATTCACTTGAAAGTTTACAGTGTCCTCAACGGATGACACTCCTGCAAATTCTAATATCGTCTGCAAAGGAAGACACGGTGCTATCTGTCTGTGTCAGATATGAGGATGAGAAAAAGAATGGAGGGGGAGTACTGTGCTTTGTGGAACAGAACTTTTCATTGTGTCAGCCTCTGACTTACCTCTGTTTACTCTTACTCTGTGTCCTCTTGGACAGAAAGTTAGAGTCATAGTGACGTCTTGTGTACGTCAGCACTTGCTTAAGATTATGAAGTTCTCTCATTGTTTATGACTCAGAGGGCGTGCTGCTGCTTCTCAGGGGAAGGGGGGAGGGGGAGGGTAGGAGGGGGAGGGGCATTCAGAACTCTTCTGCAACTCATCACACAGACAGTCATCTGTTTTCTCCACTACATATACTGTGTTCTTTGATTTTCTTGTATCATTTGCGATGACCAGAGTTACTGATAAAGACACACACACACACACACACACACACAACTAGTAACTACAAATTCGTTCCTTATAACCTCAGTGATTATCCACACGCTGTTTATAACACCCACCGGCTCTCAACCCTCTCTCCCTGACCTACGATACTCCAGCCTCTCCCTCTCTCCCTGACCTACGATACTCCAGCCTCTCCCTCTCTCCCTGACCTACGATACTCCAGCCTCTCCCTCTCTCCCTGACCTACGATACTCCAGCCTCTCCCTCTCTCCCTGACCTACGATACTCCAGCCTCTCCCTCTCTCCCTGACCTACGATACTCCAGCCTCTCCTCTCTCCCTGACCTACGATACTCCAGCCTCTCCCTCTCTCCCTGACCTACGATACTCCAGCCTCTCCCTCTCTCCCTGGCCTACGATACTCCAACTTCTCCCTGACCTACGATACCCCAGCCTCTCCCTGACCTACGATACTTCAGCCTCTCCCTGATCTACGATACTCCAGCTTCTCCCTCTTTCCTTGACCTACGATACTTCAGCCTCTCCTTCTCTACCTGATCTACGATACTCCAGCCTCTCCCTTACCTACGATACTCCAGCCTCTCCCTTACCTACGATACTCCAGCCTCTCCCTTACCTACGATACTCCAGCCTCTCCCTTACCTACGATACTCCAGCCTCTCCCTGACCTACGATACTCCAACTTCTCCCTCTCTCCCTGACCTACGATACTCCAGCCTCCCCCTGACCTACGATACTCCAGGCTCTCCCTCCCCACCAGTATGAAGATTATCTCCTGATGTTGTGTTAGTTACCATTTTGTCCCAGGCACATGTCGATTAGACACTAGGCCTGTTGTATGTGTGTGTGTGTGTGTATGTGTGTGTGTGTGTGTGTATGTGTGTGTGTGTGTGTGTGTGTGTGTGTGTGTGTGTGTGTGTGTGTGTGTGTGTGTGTGTGTGTGTGTGTGTGTGTGTGGTGATGCTGGTGCTAGTACAGTTGTGTGTTCTTAAACACTTCTCTAACTTGCTTCTTATCTTTTTTCTTTCTATATATGCTTGTTGTCCTGATCAGGCTGACCCTGCTGAAGTCTCCCAGCTCAGGCTGACCCTGCTGAAGTCTCCCAGCTCAGGCTGACACTGCTGAAGTCTCCCAGCTCAGGCTGACACTACTGAAGTCTCCCAGCTCAGGCTGACACTACTGAAGTCTCCCAGCTCAGGCTGACACTGCTGAAGTCTCCCAGCTCAGGCTGACACTGCTGAAGTCTCCCAGCTCAGGCTGACACTGCTGAAGTCTCCCAGCTCAGGCTGACACTACTGAAGTCTCCCAGCTCAGGCTGACACTGCTGAAGTCTCCCAGCTCAGGCTGACACTGCTGAAGTCTCCCAGCTCAGGCTGACACTGCTGAAGTCTCCCAGCTCAGGCTGACACTACTGAAGTCTCCCAGCTCAGGCTGACACTACTGAAGTCTCCCAGCTCAGGCTGACACTGCTGAAGTCTCCCAGCTCAGGCTGACACTGCTGAAGTCTCCCAGCTCAGGTTAACGTGGTTACTGCCTTGCAGCATTGAGATCTTTCTCATAACAAGAGATACTTCTCTTCCCTTCTATAACAAGAAATACTTCCACTTTCCTCTCATAAGAGGTACTTCCTCTCCCCTCTCATAAAAAGTGATACTTCCTTTTTCCCCTCTCGTAAGAAGAGGTACTTTCCCTTCAATCTTATAAGAAGAGTTACTTCCCCTCACCTCTCGTAACAAATGATATTTCCCCTCCCCTTTCATAAAATGATACTTTCCCTCCCCTCACAACAAGACGTACTTTCCCTCCCCTCACAACAAGACGTACTTTCCCTCCCCTCACAACAAGACATACTTTCCCTCCCCTCACAACAAGAGGTACTTCCTCTCTCCTCTCCTAACAAGAGGTACTTCCTCTCTCCTCTCATAACAAGACCAAGAGGAAAATGATAGGATGGATAATAAGAACCTTCAAAACAAGGGATACTAAGACACTTACGATTCTCGTTAAGTCACTCGTTCTATCTATGGTGGAACAATGCTGTACGCCGCTAACAGCCCCTCTAAAGGCAGGCGAAACTGCAGATCTCGAGTATGTACCGTGGTCCTTAATTACACATATAAGTTCAGTAAAGCACCTAAATTACTGGAAGCGTTTGAAGGCCCTAGAGCTGTATTCCTTGGAGCGCAGATGAAAAAGATACATCATAATTTACACTTGGAAAATCCTAAATGGACTTCCAAATCCGCATGCAAAAAACACTCCCTATGCAGACGATGCAACATCCCTCCCCCCCCACCCCAATGAAAAACAGGGGTGCAATGAGCACTTTGAGGAAAACACTAAGTGTCATGGGCCTATAACTGCTCAGCAGCCTCCCATTATACATATAGGGGCCTGGTGGCTAACGCTCTCGCTTCACACACGGAGGGCCCGGGTTCGATTCCCGGCGGGGTGAAACATTTCGACGTGTTTCCTTACACCTGTTGTCATGTTCACCTAGCAGTAAATAGGTACCTGGGTGTTAGTCGACTGGTGTGGGTGGCATCCTGGGGGACAAGATTGAGGACCACAATGGAAATAAGACAGACAGTCCTCGATGACGCACTGACTTTCTTGGGTTATCCTGGGTGGCTAACCCTCCGGGGTTAAAAATCCGAAGAAATCTTATCTTAGGGGATTACCGATAGACCCCCATCTGTTTTCAAGAAGGATCTGGACAGATACCTGAAGTCAGTACCTGACTGGTTCATGTGTTGATTGCGTGTGGCCAGCAGAAACAGCCTGGCTGATCAGGCCTTAATCCACCGTGAGGCATGGTCATGAGCCGGGCCGCGGGGGGCGTTGACCCTCGGGACTCCCTCCAGGTAGACTCCAGGAATACTAACAAAGTAATCATGGAACACTAACAAAGTAATCATGGAACACTAACAAAGTAATCATGTAACACTAACAAAGTAATCATGAAACACTAACAAAGTAATCATGGAACACTAACACAGTAATCATGGAACACTAACAAAGTAATCATGGAACACTAACAAAGTAATCATGAAACACTAACAAAGTAATCATGGAACACTAACAAAGTAATCATGGAACACTAACAAAGTAATCATGAAACACTAACAAAGTAATCATGGAACACTAACAAAGTAATCATGGAACACTAACACAGTAATCATGGAACACTAACAAAGTAATCATGGAACACTAACAAAGTAATCATGTAACACTAACAAAGTAATCATGGAACACTAACAAAGTAATCATGTAACACTAACAAAGTAATCATGAAACACTAACAAAGTAATCATGGAACACTAACACAGTAATCATGGAACACTAACAAAGTAATCATAGAACAATAACAATAATCATGGAACAATAACAATAATCATGGAACAATAACAGTAATCATGGAACAATAACAGTAATCATGGAACAATAACAGTAATCATGGAACACTAACAAAGTAATCATGGAACACTAACAAAGTAATCATGGAACACTAACAAAGTAATCATGGAACACTAACAAAGTAATCATGGAACACTAACAAAGTAATCATGGAACACTAACAAAGTAATCATGGAACACTAACAAAGTAATCATAGAACAATAACAATAATCATGGAACAATAACAATAATCATGGAACAATAACAGTAATCATGGAACAATAACAGTAATCATGGAACAATAACAGTAATCATGGAACACTAACAAAGTAATCATGGAACACTAACAAAGTAATCATGGAACACTAACAAAGTAATCATGGAACACTAACAAAGTAATCATGGAACACTAACAAAGTAATCATGGAACACTAACAAAGTAATCATGGAACACTAACAAAGTAATCATGGAACACTAACAAAGTAATCATGAAACACTAACAAAGTAATCATGGAACACTAACAAAGTAATCATGGAACACTAACAAAGTAATCATGGAACACTAACAAAGTAATCATAGAACAATAACAATAATCATGGAACAATAACAATAATCATGGAACAATAACAGTAATCATGGAACAATAACAGTAATCATGGAACAATAACAGAATCATGGAACACTAACAGTAATCATGGAACACTAACAGTAATCATGGAACAATAACAGTAATCATGGAACAATAACAGTAATCATGGAACAATAACAGTAATCATGGAACAATAACAGTAATCATGGAACAATAACAGTAATCATGGAACAATAACAGTAATAATGGAACAATAACAGTAATCATGGAACAATGACAGTAATCATGGAACAATAACAGTAATCATGGAACAATAACAGTAATCATGGAACAATAACAGTAATCATGGAACAATAACAGTAATCATGGAACAATAACAGTAATCATGGAACAATAACAGTAATCATGGAACAATAACAAAGTAATCATGGTACATTAATCATGGAACATTAATCATCAGCGTTAACACATACATGCCAATACGGGAAGTTTTATTTAGTTAAATACCTAGTGGAGTGTCAAAGTAGGTCAGTACGAGGTAGCAGACACCTTGTTAAGCCAGACGAGTCTGGTCTCTCCTGCCACACGTCAACACTTGAAAGAGAGTCGGTAATCTTAACGATTATTGTCCCTGGTAGTTTGTTTCCTCTTTTCCGGCAAATAAAACCGTATTATGGACAGAATGCATTAGCAATAATATTATAATATTAAAAAGAAAGAGAGAGACGTCTGACGAGTCTAAAATTTGTTTTCTTCTCACATTAACAATAGGAAACTTTCCCTCAAGAGTCGCTAGTCGTCTGCTAACTTATCGTTCATGAGAGGAACTGTGGCCAACCTTGTCACCTTCCTCTTGTTTACTACTCTATTATCATCATTTCAAAGGTGTAATGAGCGTAATGCGGGTGATGTGAAAACTCTCGAGGCTCAGTTGAACTGCAGTAGTGCCCTATGGTGGGATTCTAGGCAGTACATGGGACGAAAATTGCGAGAAAAAAAAAGTGTGGTGTCGTCATAGTTGGGGCCAGTGGTGAGAGGCCAGCCATGTTGGCAGTGTGCCCGAACTTTGACACCGTCCCAACCCCTCCATGCAAATTGTGTTGGCCCTCACGCCGCTACACTGAGCACAGCAAGGAGGCACACCCGCCTCGGACTTTCCTACCCTCACTTAGGTTGGATTTTAAACGACAAGGTGACAACCAGGCGTAACGGTGAGGGGTGAGCAAGGCGTGAGTGTTGAAGCACAGCCAGCCATCCGGAGGAGTGCTAGCCAGACCCCCCAAGCCTCCGACTCCCCACCCGTCATTATTATACTTATGTGAGCGAAAAGAAGGTTTATCCTTATAAGCCACGGTTCAAAACACATAAGTGTGCCTCATAAAGCAGTAAGTTACTGGGGAAGGTTTGATCTAACACCATAAGTGGCCTCAGTCTTGCGCAGCCGGGAACAACAAAGAGGCAAAAGATCTAGTCTCGTATCCCTCTGACCCTTAACGCTCGCTGCCTTTCAATCCTTTAACTCTTGGCTTCACTGAGCAACACCTTTCAAATGTTTGTTAATATTGCGCGTGTTTATTTTTATTTTCGACATTAATGGCGGCACCAAGTTGCGAGAGAGACACGAGATAAGAGAGGCGGTGCTTGTAGCATAGCAACAGAAGGTCAACACCACAGAGTGAAGTAACGGAAGCCAAGGATGGTGCCGGAGACAGGAATATGTTTCGTGCTTTATAGGAAATGAAATCGAGTGAAGAGATAGGCCAATCATGTCCCTTATAATGATATTTCCAACTCATTGTTTTCAAGGCAACGCATCAGCAGGTGTCAAATAATAATAAGTTATCACTAAAGCTACGAATAAATTTATATATTATTAACGTCACTTGTACGTTGACCACATGACGTTATGTGTGAAAGCTGGATCATATGTGTGTGTGTGTGTGTGAGTGTACTCACCTAATTGTACTCACATAATTGTGGTTGCAGGGGTCGAGACTCAGCTCCTGGCCCCGCCTCTTCGCTGTCCGCTACTGGGTCTCTGCTCTCCCTGCTCCATGAGCTTTATCATACCTTGTCTTAAAACTATGTATGGTTCCCGCCTCCACTATATCGTTCGCTAGACTATTCCACTTCCTAACTACTCTATGGCTGAAGATTTGCTTCCTGACATCCCTTTGACTCATCTGAGTCTTCAGCTTCCAGTTGTGTCCCCTTGTTTCTGTGTTCCCTCTCTGGAACATCCTGTCACTATCTACCTTGTCGATTCCCGCAGTATTTTGTATGTCGTTATCATGTCTCCTCTAACCCTTCTGTCCTCCAGTGTTGCTAGTCCTATTTCCCTCAACCTTTCTTCATAGAGCAGTCCCCTGGGTTGTGGGACTAGTCTTGTCGCAAACCTTTGCACTTTCTCTAATTTCTTGACATGCTTGACCAGGTGTGGGTTATGTGTGGGTTATGTGTGGGTTATGTGTGTGTGTGTGTGTGTGTGTGTGTGTGTGTGTGTGTGTGTGTGTGTGTGTGTATGTGTGGAGGGTGGACCATATGACGTTTGTGTGAAAGTTGGACTATATGACGTTTGTGGAGGGTGGACCATATGATGTGTGTGTGTGTGTGTGTGTACTCACATAATTGTAGTTGCAATAGTCGAGACTTAGCTCCTGGCCCCGCCTCTTCACTGACCGCTACTAGGTCCTCTCTCTCCCTGCTCCATGAGCCTTATCATACCTCGTCTTAAAGCTATGTATGGTTCCTGCCTCCACTTCATCACTTGCTAGACTATTCCACTTCCTCACAACTCTATGACTGAAGAAATACTTCCTAACATGCCTTTGACTCGTCTGAGTCTTCAACTTCCAATTGTGACCCCTTGTTTCTGTGTCCCATCTCTGGAACATCCTGTCTCTGTCCACCTTATCTATTCCACACAGTATTTTGTATGTCGTTATCATGTCTTCCCTAACCCTCCTTTTTTCCAGTGTCGTCAGGCCGATTTCCCTTAACCTTTCTTCATAGGACATTCCCCTTAGCTCCGGAACTAACCTTGTTGCAAACCTTTGCACTTTCTCTAATTTCTTGACGTGCTCGACCAGGTGTGGGTTCCAAACTGGTGCTGCATACTCCAATATGGGCCTGACGTACACAGTGTACAGTATCTTGAACGATTCCTTACTAAGGTATCGGAACGCTATTCTCAGGTTTGCCAGGTGCCCATAAGCTGCACCAGTTATCTGGTTGAGGTGTGCTTCCGGAGACGTGCTCGGTGTTATACTCACCCCAAGATCTATCGTGTTATACTCACCCCAAGATCTATCTCCTTGAGTGAGGTTTGCAGTCTTTGGCCACCTAGCCTATACTCTGTCTGCGGTCTTCTTTGCCCTTCCCCGATCTTCATGACTTTGCATTTAGCGGGGTTAAACTCGAGAAGCCAGTTGCTAGACCACGTGTCGAGCCTGTCCAGGTCTCTTTATAGTCCTGCCTGATCCTCATCTGATTTAATTCTCCTCATTAACTTCACATCATCTGCGAACATGGACACTTCTGAGTTTATCCCTTCCATCATGTCATTCACATATACCAAAAATAGCACTGGTCGTAGGACTGACCCTTTTGGGACCCCGCTCGTCACAGGCGCCCACTGTGATGCCTCATCACGTACCATGACTCGTTGTTGCCTCCCTGTCAGGTATTCTCTGATCCATTGCAGTGCCCTTCCTGTTATACGTGCCTGATCCTCAAGCTTCTGCACTAATCTCTTGTGAGGAACTGTGTCGAAGGCCTTCTTGTGTATGTGTGTGTGTGTACTCACCTATTTGTGGTTGCAGGGGTCGAGTCATAGCTCCTGGCCCCGCCTCTTCACTGATTGCTACTAGGTCCTCTCTCTCCCTGCTCCATGAGCTTTATCAAACCTAGTCTTAAAACTATGTATGGTTCCTGCCTCCACTATGTCGCTTTCTAAGCTATTCCACTTCCTGACAACTCTATGACTGAAGAAATACTTCCTAACATCCCTTTGACTCATAGGAGTCTTCAACTTCCAATTATGACCCCTTGTTTCTGTGTCCCCTCTCTGGAACATCTTGTCTCTGTCCACCTTATCTATTCCTCGCAGTATTTTATATGTCGTTATCATGTCTCCCCTAACCCTCCTGTCCTCTAGTGTCGTCAGGCCGATTTCCCTTAACCTTTCTTCGTGTGTGTGTGTGTGTGTGTGTGTGTGTGTGTGTGTGGAGAGTGGACCATATGACGTGTGTGTGGAGGATGGACCATATGACGTGTGTGTGGAGGATGGACCATATGACGTGTGTTTGAAGGGTGGACCATATGACGTGTGTGTGTGTGTGTGTGTGAAGGGTGGACCATATGACGTGTGTGTGTGTGTGAAAGGTGGACCATATGATGTATGTGTGGAGAGTGGACCATATGACGTGTGTGTACTCATCTAGTTGTACTCACCTAGTTGTGGTTGCAGGGGTCGATTCATAGTTCCTGGCCCCGCAACTTCACTGGCTGCTACTGGGTCACGCTCCCTGCTCCATGAGATTTATCATACCTTTCCTTAAAGCTATGTATGGAACCTGCCTCCACTACATCGCTTCCCAAGCTATTCCACTTCCCGACCACTCTATGACTGAAGAAATACTTCCTAACATCCCTGTGATTCATCTGAGTCTTCAACTTCCAACTGTGTCCCCTTGTTGCTGTGTCCCATCTTTGGAACATTCTGTCTCTGTCCACCTTGTCAATTCCTTTCAGTATCTTATATGTCGTTATCATGTACCCCCTATCTCTCCTGTCCTCCAGTGTCGTCAGGTCGATTTCCCTTAACCTCTCTTCGTAGGACATACCCCTTAGCTCCGGGACTAGTCTTGTTGCAAAACTTTGCACTTTCTCTAGCTTCTTTATGTGCTTTGCTAGATGTGGGTTCCAAACTGGTGCTGCATACTCCAGTATGGGCCTAACGTACACAGTGTACAGGGTCCTGAACGATTCTTTATTAAGATGTCGGAATGCTGTTCTTAGGTTAGCTAGGCGCCCATATGCTGCAGCAGTTATTTGGTTGATGTGCGCCTCAGGAGATGTGACTGGTGTTATACTCACCCCAAGATCTTTTTCCTTGATTGAGGTTTGTAGTCTCTGGCCCCCTAGACTGTACTCCGTCTGCGGTCTTCTTTGCCCTTCCCCAATCTTCATGACTTTGCACTTGGTGAGGTTGAACTCCAGGAGCCAATTGCTGGACCAGGCTTGCAGCCTGTCCAGATCCCTTTGTAGTTCTGCCTGGTCCTCGTCCGATTGAATTCTTCTCATCAACTTCACATCATCTGCAAACAGGGACACTTTGGAGTCTATTCCTACCGTCATGTCGTACACAAATACCAGAAACAGCACCGGTCTCAGGACTGACCCCTGTGGAACCCCACTCGTCACCGGCGCCCACTCTGACACCTCGCCACGTGCCATGACTCGCTGCTGTCTTCCTAACAGGTATTCCCTGATCCATTGTAGTGCCTTCCCTGTTATCCCTGCCTGGTCCTCCAGCTTATGCACTAATCTTTTGTGCGGAACTGTGTCAAACGCCTTCTTACAGTCCAGGAATATGCAATCTACTCACCCCTCTCTCTCTTGTCTTACTGCTGTCACCCTGTCGTAGAACTCCAGTAGGTTTGTGACACAGGATTTCCCCTCCCTGAAACCGTGTTGGCCGTCGTTGATAAGCTCATTCCTTTCTAGGTGCTCCACCACTCTTCTCCTGATAATCTTCTCCATGACCTTGCATACTATACATGTCAGTGACACTGGTCTGTAGTTTAGTGCTACGTTCCTGTCTCCTTTTTTAAAGATTTAAACTACATTTGCTGTCTTCCACACCTCAGGTAGTTGCCCTGTTTCGATAGATGTGTTGAAGATTGTTGTTAGGGGTACACATAGCTCCTCTGCTCCCTCTCTCAGGATCCATGGAGAGATGTTATCCGGCCCCATCGCCTTTGAGGTATCCAGCTCGCTTAGTAGACTCTTCACTTCCTCCTCAGTTGTGTGTATTGTGTCCAGCACTTGATGGTGTACCCTACCTCTCCTCCTTTCTGGAGGCCCTTCTATCTCCTCTGCGAACACCTCTTTGAATCTCGTGTTGAGCTCCTCACACACTTCGCGGTCATTTCTTGTGACCTCCCCTCCTTCCTTCCTCAGCCTGATCACCTGGTCCTTGACCGTTGTTCTCCTCCTGATGTGACTGTACAACAGCTTCGGGTCAGATTTGGCTTTCGCTGCTATGTCATTCTCATACTGTCGTTGGGACTCCCTTCTTACCTGTGCATACTCGTTTCTGGCTCTACGATTGCTCTCCTTATTTTCCTGGGTTCTTTGCCTTCTATACTTCTTCCATTCCCTAGCACACTTGGTTCTGGCCTCCTTGCACCTTTGGGTGAACCACGGGCTCATCCTGGCTTTTTCGTTGTTTCTGTTTCCCTTGGGTACAAACTTCTCCTCAGCTTCCTTGCATATTGTTGTCACATATTCCATCATCTCGTTTACTGATTTCCCTTCCAGTTCTCTGTCCCACTGAACCCCGTTTAGGAAGTTCTTCATGGCCGCGTAGTCCCCTTTTTTGTAGTTTGGCTTCATTCTTCTGGCCCTATCTGCCTCCCCCTCCACCTGTAACTCTACTGTGTAATCAAAGCTTAAAACCATATGTTCACTGGCCCCGAGAGGACTTTCATGTGTGATGTCCTCAATATCCGCACTACTCAAGGTGAATACTAGGTCCAGTTTCGCTGGTTCATCCTCTCCTCTCTCCCTGGTAGTATCCCTTAAGTGTTGGTACATGAAGTTTTCTAGTACCTCCTCCATCATCTGGGCTTCGGGACTCAGAAAAACTCGCAAAACTCAAAAGATATGTGAGCCGGTAGTTAGCCAGCCAATAGGTACAACTTAGTTGACCGGGCGATCAACAAGGAGGCCTGGTCCTGGTCCAGGTCCCAGTGGGGGAAGGGGATAGGAAAAAATGCCGAGAAAGGTCACCTCCCAGTCTATTTCCTTGTGGTTGAAGTCACCCATGATCTGTAGCTTTGCCCTGCTCGCATGAGCCCTTCTGGCCACTTCAGCCAGTGTGTCAACCATCGCTCTATTACTCTCATCATACTCTTGCCTTGGCCTCCTGCTGTTCTGGGGTGGGTTATACATTACTGCAATTACCACCTTGGGACCTCCAGACTGTAGCATTCCTATTATGTAATCTCCTGCTTCTCCTCTGTCTCCTCTCTCCAGCTCATCAAAATCCCATCGGTTTTTGATCAGCAGTGCCACTCCTCCACCCCCTCTATTCCCTCTGTCTTTCCTCAGGATCTGGTATCCCATTGGAAAGATGGCATCTGTTATTATGACTGTGAGCGTGGTTTCTGTGAGAGCTATTATGTCCGGTGATGCCTCTTTGACTCTTTTGTGCCACTCCTCCCATTTACTTGTTATTCCATCAGCATTGGTGTACTATACCTTCAGTTGCCTCTCTATCACTGTGCTTTGGGGGGTCTGTGAGGGTGGGGGACCTGGTGGTGGACTGTGGGATTCTATAGTGGAATGTTGGTTTGGGGGTGTGAGTGTGGGGTTGTAGTTTGTGTTGGGATAGTTTGCTTGGTTGTTGGGTGTTGGGGGTGGTTCTGTGTGTGCTCGCTCTTGTTGCTCTGCCCTGCTCTGGTTGTCCTCTGCTGATTCTGTCCTTGTCTCTCCTAGCTCCTTTCCCCTTTGTGTCCTCTCCCTCAGCTGCTGTCGTTCTGTTTTTTTCTGTCCCGGTCTAGGAACACCCTCCTGTATTCTTCCGTTTCTTTCAATCGTGGTTTCTCTTGGAGGATTCTGTCCCGCACTGTTTCTGTCCTGAGAATCAGCTTGAGCGGTCGATTTCTCCCCTTCAAGTACCCCCCTATTCTCTGAAAATTTACAATCTCGGACATGTCTTCTTCACCTATTTCTTTGAGGATGTTCTCAATCTCCTTTCTTTCTGCCTGTCGTCTTTCAGTGTGTCCTTCCCTCTCTCTCCTTCAGCCCATGAATAAACACTGCCTTTGCCCTCTCCTCCTCCCATTGCCTTTCCCTCTGCAGCTCTGGTTCCTGTCTGTACATGGCCATTTTCTCCCTTTGTTTTTCCTGTAGCTCTTGGTGGCATGCTCGTGCCTCTGCATTTTCCCTATTCCCCTCTCCACCTGCTCCCAGCTGCTCACCCCCATCACTCCTTGGCACTGCTTGGTAGGCAGATATGGCCGTAGCGTAAGTTATATCTCCTTCCTTCCCGATGGCCCCCGCTAATGCTGTGTCTTTTGTGGTCGACACCCCTGTAACCTGCTTCAGCCTGTTTACCTCATCTTCTAGGACCTTTATCCTGGTTACTGCAGCTTCGACTTGCGACTCCCAATTCTTCTTCTCCTCCTCCAACCTGTGTGTGTGTGAAAGGTGGACCATATGACGTGTGTGTGAGAAGTGTGGACCATATGACGTGTGTGTGAATTGTGGACCATATGACGTGTGTGTGAGAAGTGTGGACCATATGACGTGTGTGTGAATTGTGGACCATATGACGTGTGTGTGTGTGAAGGGTGGACCATATGATGTGTGTGTGGAGGGTGGACCATATGACGTGTGTGTGGAGGGTGGACCATATGACGTGTGTGGAGGGTGGACCATATGACGTGTGTGTGGAGGGTGGCCCATATGACGTGTGTGTGAAGTGTGGACCATATGACGTGTGTGTACTCACCTAGTTGTGTGTGAAGGGTGGACCATATGACGTGTGTGTGGAGGGTGGACCATATGACGTGTGTGTTAAGTGTGGACCATATGACGTGTGTGTGGAGGGTGGATCATAGCAATCGTTGCTCGCATTATTTATTTTCATGACCATGTCGACCTTAAATGCCCATTAAAGAAACATGAGATTTGTTTATTGCTAGTAGCCAGCCATTAATAATAATAATAACGCTTCTGTTAACCAAGTAATTCCAATTAGATATAATTAAGTGAGCGAGTACAGACAGGTACAGTTAAGCAGATAAATACTGTTAGACGAGGTTAACTGCGTGAATACTGATAGTCTCACTTAGTCAGGTGACTACTGTTAGCTGCAGTTTACTGGATAAGTTCAGATGGTCACAGTAAACTACGTAACTACAGTTAGTCACGGTTAACTGAGTGAATACAGCAACAGTCACAGTTAACTAGACTACATGTTGGTATAATTAACTGGGATATATTTAGTTAGACGCAGGTAACTGAGTATAGTTACTGGGCTCTGTTGGCATTAATAATATATATATATATATATATATATATATATATATATATATATATATATATATATATATTTATATATATATATATATATATATATATTATATTTTTTTAACACATCGGCCGATTCCCACCAAGGCAGGGTGGCCCGAAAAGAAAAACTTTCATCATCATTCACTCCATCACTGTCTTGCCAGAAGGGTGCTTTACACTACAGTTATAAAACTGCAACATTAACACCCCTCCTTCAGAGTGCCGGCACTGTACTTCCCATCTCCAGAACTCAAGTCCGGCCTGCCGGTTTCCTGAATCCCTTCATAAATGTTACTTTGCTCACACTCCAACAGCACGTCAAGTTTTAAAAAACCATATGCCTCCATTCACTCCTATCAAATACGCTCACACATGCTTGCTGGAAGTCCAAGCCCTCGCACACAAAACTTCCTTTACCCTCCCTCCAACCTTTCCTAGGCCGACCCTACCCCGCCTTCCCTCCACTACAGATTTATACACTCTCGAAGTCACTCTGTCTCGTTCCATTCTCTCTACATGTCCAAACCACCTCAACAACCCTCCTCAGCTCTCTGGACAATCGTTTTGGTGATCCCGCACCTCCTCCTAATTTCCAAACTCCGAATTCTCTGCATTATATTCACACCACACATTGACCTCAGACATGACATCTCCACTGCCTCCAGCCTTCTCCTCGTTGCAACATTCATCACCCATGCTTCACACCCATATAAGAGCGTTGGTATAACTATACTCTCATACATTCCCTCTTTACTTCCATGGACAAGGTTCTTTGTCTCCACAGACTCCAAGTGCTCCACTCACCCTTTTCCCTCATCAATTCTATGATTCACCTCATCCTTCATAGACCCATCCACCGACATGTCCACTCCCAAATATCTGAATACATTCACCTCCTCCATACTCTCTCCCTCCAATCTGATATCCAATCTTTCGTCACCTATTCTTTTTGTTATCCTCATCACCTTACTCTTTCCTATATTCACTTTCAATTTTCTTCTTTTACACACCCTACCAAATTCATCCACCAACCTCTGCAGCTTCTCTTCAGAATCTCCCAAAGCACAGTGTCATCAGCAAAAGCAACTGTGACAACTCCCACTTTGTATTTGCTTCTTTATCTTTTAGCCCAACACCTCTTGCCAAGACCCTCGCATTCACTTCTCTTACAACCCCATCTATAAATATATTGAACAACCACGGTGACATCACACATCCTTGTCTAAGGCCCACTTTTACTGGGAAATAGTCCCCTTCCCTCCTACACACTCTAACCTGAGCCTCACTATCCTCATAAAAACTCTTCACTGCTTTCAGTAACCTTCCTCCTATTCCATACACCTGCAACATCTGCCACATTGCCCCCTATCTACCCTATCATACGCCTTTTCCAAATCCATAAATGCCACAAAACATCTTTACCCTTATCCAAATACTGTTCACATATATGTTTCACTGTAAACACTTGGTCTACACACCCCTACCTTTCCTAAAGCCCCTTGTTCATCTGCTATCCTGCTTTCTGTTTTACTCTTAATTCTTTCAATAATAACTCTACCATACACTTTACCAGGTACACTCAACAGACTTATTCCCTATAATTTTTGCACTCTCTTTTGTCCCCTTTGCCTTTATACAAAGGAACAATACACGCTCTCTGCCAATCCCTAGGTACCTTACTCTCTTCCATACATTTATTAAATAATAGCACCAACCACTCCAAAATTATATCCCCACCTGCTTTTAACATTTCTATCTTTATCCCATCAATCCCAGCTGCCTTACCCCTTTCATTCTACCCACTGCCTCACGAACTTCCCTACACCCACAACTGGCTCTTCCACACTCCTACAAGATGTTATTCCTCCTTGCCCTACACACGAAATCACAGCTTCCCTGTCTTCATCAACATTTAACAAATCCTCAAAATATTCTCTCCATCTTCCCGATACCTCTAACTCTCCATTTAATAACTCTCCTCTCCTATTTTTAACTGTCAAATCCATTTGTTCTCTAGGCTTCCTCAACTTATTAATCTCATTCCAAAACTTTTTCTTATTTTCAACAAAATTTGCTGATAACATCTCACCCACTCTCTCATCTGCTCTCTTTTACATTGCTTCACCACTCTTTTAACCTCTCTTTTCTCTCCATATACTCTTCCCTCCTTGCATCACTTCTACTTTGTAAAAACCTCTCATATGCTAACTTTTCTCCTTACTACTCTCTTTACATCATCATTCCACCAATCGCTCCTCTTCCTCCCGCACCCACTCGCCTGTAGCCACAAACTTCTGCTGAACACTCTAACACTACATTTTTAAATCTACCCCATACATTTTCGACCCCATTGCCTACACTCTCACTAGCCCATCTATCCTCCAATAGTTGTTTATATCTTACCCTAAATGCCTCCTCTTTTAGTTTATAAACCTTCACCTCTTTTTACTTACTGATTCTATTTTCCTTGTATCCCATCTACCTTTTGCTCCCACTGTAGCTATAACTAAAAAGTGATCTGATATATCTGTAGCCCTCTATAAACATGTACATCCTGAAGTCTACTCAACAGTCTTTTATCTACCAATACATAGTCCAACAAACTACTGTCATTACGCCCTACATCATATCTTGTATACTTATTTATCCTCTTTTTCTTAAAATATGTATTACCTATAACTAAACCCCATTCTATACAAAGTTCAATCAAAGGGCTCCCATTATCATTTACACCTGGCACCCCAAACTTACCTACTACACCCTCTCTGCATGTTTCTCCACTTTAGCATTTAGGTCCCCTACCACAATTACTCTCTCATTTGGTTCAAAAGTTCCTATACATTCGCTTAACATCTCCCAAAATCTCTCTCTCCTCTACACTCCTCTCTTCTCCAGGTGCATACACGCTTATTATGACCCACTTTTCGCATCCGACCCTTATTTTAATCCACATAATCCTTGAATTTACACATTTATTTTCCCCTCTTTTCCTTCCATAACTGATCCTTCAACATTATTGCTACCCTTCCTTAGCTCTAACTCTCTCAGATACTCCTGACTTAATCCCATTTATTTCTCCCACTGAAACTCGCCTACCCCTTCAGCTTTGTTTCGCTTAGGGCCAGGACATCCAACTTCTTTTCATTCATAACATCGGCAATCATCTCTTTCTTATCATCCGCACTACATCCACGCACATTCAGACAACCCAATTTTATAAAGTTTTCTTCTTCTCGTTTTTAGTAGATTTATACAGGAGAAGGGGTTACTAGCCCATTGCTCCCGGCATCTTAGTCGCCTCATACGACACGCATGGCTTACGGAGGAAAGATTCTTTCCACTTCCCCATGGACAATAGAGAAAATAAAAAGAACAAGAGCTATTAAGAAAAAGAAGAAAAACCTAGATGTGTGTATGTATATATATGCATGTGTATGCCAGTGTAGTGTGACCTAAAGTGTAAGTAGAAGTAGCTAGATATACCTGTTATCCAGCGTGTTTATGAGACAGAAAAAGACACCAGCAATCCTACCATCATGTAAAACAGTTTCAGGTTTCTGTTTCACAGTCACCTGGCAGGACGGTAGTACCTCCTGGGTGGTTGCTGTCTACCAACCTACTACCTATATATATATATATATATATATATAAATATATATAATATATATATATATATATATATATATATAATGAAGTTTTGATCGACCAACAGACACACTGAAGTATTTTGATGGAAAAAAAATCCTCACAAAATTTAAATTCAGTTATCAGTCTTAAATATTATTAAAGTAAAGTGTAAACTTTTGTGTATGATGCAACACAACACTTAATGAAGGCTTAAGACTGCGTGGACTGAGTGCCAAGAACGCACACTAACTGTACCCAGTTACCTGCGCCTGACTGTATATCTCTCAACTAACCAACCGTAGTTATTTAGTTATCTTTAACAATCTGACTTTATCCAGTACACTGCATCTAACAGTAATCACCTAAGTGTGTCTATCAGTTAACTGCCTTAACATTATATATCGGGTTAATTATACCTGACCGGGATTACTTGCTTAACAGAAGTGTTATTATTTTAAC
>WNWK01013549.1:0-54877 GCA_009830355.1 Cherax destructor
TTGTCTAACACAACAATTTAAATTGTCTCTGACGTACATCGCTACTCCACCACCCTTCCTGTTGACCCTATCAGTGTGGAATAATTTATAGCCTTGTATGTGACATTCAGAAGGCAACTCTCTATCTTTCAGATTGAGCCAGGTCTCTGTTATAGCAATAATATCTATGTTTCCTGCACTTGCAATTAATCTTAACTCATCTATCTTATTTCTTACACTCCTGCTATTAGTATAGTAAACCTTAAGGTAGCTAGTCTTTGTTTCCCTCTGCTGTCTCCCTTTGTTTGCTGACCTGATCCATTGTCTTTATTTGTAACTTTATGATGAATTTCTTTTATTCACTTACTGTTTTCAGCCCTAGTGTTGCTAACTAACTGTTGCCCACACACACCCATACCTCTATCCTCTATCAGTTTAAAATCCTAGGCATGTCAGCAATGGCCCTCTCGATCGAGTTGGCAAGTGCTTCCACCCCTGTCCCAGAGAGATGTACCCCATCCCTTGCATACATATCATGTTTGCCATAAAAGTTGTCCCAGTTGTCAATGAATGGGACTGCAAGTTCCTTGCAGTATCTGTCTAGTCAGCAATTTACACCAATTGTCCTAGACAACCATTCATTTCCCACTTCCCTTCTAGGCAAGATGCTACATATAATTGGGACCCCTCCCTTAGCTCTATAGCTGACCTGTACTTATCTAGCAGCTCTTTTCTCCTACCCTTCCCAATATCATTTCCACTAGCACTGAGACAGATAATGGGCTTGTTCCCATTACCTGACATGATATTATCCAACCTGTTGACTATGTCACCAACACCAGCTCCAGGGAAGCACACCCTCTCTCTCACCTTCTATTCCTATTACAGATAGCACTGTCCATATATCTTACTTGTGAGTCACCTACCACAAGAATTCGCTTACCTCTATTAGCAGGGGAAGTAGTACCTTTACCTTCATTGGCCACTGAAGTACACTCATCCTGAAGAACAGAGAAGCAATTTCCTACCTTCAAAACTTCTCTCTGAAGTTCATATACACAATGTCGTATTCAATACCATGATCTACCTCCTCAAATACCTTAGTGAAGAAAGTTAGTAAATTCGTAAGACAGGAATGCCCCTTTGTAAAACCGTGTTGAGATTCATTAATCAACTTATGCCTTTCAAGATGGCTACGAATTGCTTCGATAATTATTGATTCCATAAAGTTACCAACTATGGAAGTAAGACTTATTGGTCTATAGTTCGAAGCTAAGAACCTGTCACCTGCCTTGTAAATAGGTATCCTAGAGGGATTAGTACCAAACTTGCACACAAAAATAACTCCCAATGAAAGCAAAAGACTCAGCAGACGATGCAATATCACCCAACTATCTAAAGTCATAAGTTAGCAACAGAAGCCAATATGTGTACACAAATGGAGCTAACTCTTCCACACAACCAATTATAGTCGGCATCCCGCAGGAAAGTGTCCTTGGCCCACTTCTCTTTCTCATTTACATCAACGACCTACCAAATGCATCTCAACTACTCAAACCCATACTATTTGCAGATGACACTACATACGTTTTCTCTCACCAAAGCCTAGACATACTAGCCAACACTGTAAATACTGAATTACAGAAAATATCTACCTGGATGATGACTTAACAAGCTAACTCTCACTACTGAGAAAATCTATTTCAATAAGTTTGGAAAATGAGCTACAAATGTTCCACTTAACATAATGCTAAACGGATCACCTGTCACAAGACTCACAGAGGAAAAATTCTTAGGAATCCACCTTGACAGTGGCCTCAAGTTTCAGACACATATACAAGAAATATCCAAGAAAATCTCTAAGACCGTAGGCATACTATCAAAGATACGTTACTATGTTCTACAACCAGCCCTCTTTGCCCTGTATCACTCACTCATTTACCCCTATCTCACCTATGGAATCTGTGCATGGGGTTCAACATCAATAACTCATCTCAGACCACTAATAACACAACAAAAGGCTGCAGTCAGAATGATAACAAATTCCCACTCCAGACAACATACTCCACCAATATTCATAAGTCTAAACTTACTCACCATAGAGAACATCCATACTTATTATTGAGCCTACTACATATAAACCCTCCACTCAAACTTCTTACTAACCTTAACAGGACACACGACCATAACACAAGACACAGATCACGCTTTGATGTTCCCCGTGTCCATCTCACACTATGTAAAAACTATGCACATAAAGGGCCCAAAAATTTGGAATTCATTACCTGTGAATACCAAAGGAACCCTGACTGTACATCAATTCAAGACACTTCTTAAAAACCACCTACTCACCCAAAACTAAATACTCAGTACTTAACCTTACCAACAAAGCTAACAAATCACTCTCCACCACCTCAAATTATAATAGCTCACAGTGTTACTCCCCTATCCCCAGAACCACTAAAGTAAATGCTCAGAGTACAATAAATTCTCATATTTTAACCTAATGCAAATGTTGAATAACATATATTTGATAGAAGTATAACCTATTGTATAATTAGTGCAACTTGATCAAACTATGTTTTGTACGTCTAGTGTTAAGTTTAGTCTAGTGTTAAGTAATCAGTTATCTGTTAAGTTTAGACTGCCCGTAATGTCATGACATGATAATGGTTCTCTTTGCACTACAAATCATTGTAAACCCTCACTGTAAACCACTTATGTATATATATTTCCTACAATATGTCAACTACATTGTAAACTTGCATGGAAATAAAAAAAAATACTTGATGTAAATCCCAGTAACCTGCTTTCCTCATAATGTACGCTTAGGCATTGCTGTGTTAGCTTAAGGTTGCTGCTCACCATATCCCTAATTCCTTCTCGCATTCTGTATGACTTAGGGGCAACAAACACTTGCTGTGAGCGGAGTATAAAAAATTAAATATGAGTTTAACTTTAAGAAAAATAGTATAACATTCTGGCAACATTTTGGTATGAGTCTCATTATTGAAAGATCATTTAAACATCACATAACATAATGTCTTAACATGGAGTGAATTTTCAGATTTTTTCCGGCATGGAAGTGATAATGTCAGAGGATCTCATTGGCTAGAAAAATGATAGATGGATAACGAGAACCTTCAAAAACTAGAGATGCCAAGCCCATGATGATTTTCTTCAATTTCCTTGTTCTCTCTCAGCTGGAATACTGCTGTACACTAACGAATACTACTGTACACTAAAGAATATTGCTGCACACTAGGCGAAATTGCTGACCTAAAGAATGTACAGAGAACTCTCACGGCACACATAAGTACGATAATGCACATAAATTAATGGGACACAGGCGAGAAAGATATATGATAATATACACTTGGAAAATCCTAGAGGGATTAGTACCCAACTTGAACTCAAAATTCGCTCCCTACGAAAGTAAAAGACTCGGCAGGAGACGTAACATTCCCTCAATGAGAAGCAGGGGTGCCACGAGTACACTAAGAGACAACACAATAAGTGTCATGGGCCCAAGACTGTTCAACTGCCTCCCAGCATACATAAGGGGGATTACCAATAGACCCCTGGCTGTCTTCAAGAAGGCTCTGGAAAGGCACCTAAAGTCAGTACCTGATCAGCCGGGCTGTGGTTCTTATGTCGGTTTACGCGCGGCCAGCAGTAACAACATTGTCACTCAAGTTACTAGTAACATTATCACTCAAGTTACTAGGAACATTGTCCATCAAGTTACTAGGAACATTGTCACACAAGTTACTTTTAACATTGTCACACAAGTTACTAGGAACATTGTCACTCAAGCTACTAGGAACATTGTCACTCAAGTTACTAGGAACATTGTCACTCAAGTTACTAGGAACATTGTCAATCAAGTTACTAGGAACATTGTCACTCAAGTTACTAGGAACATTGTCACTCAAGTTACTAGGAACATTGTCACTCAAGTTACTAGGAACATTGTCACACAAGAAACTAGGAACATAGTAACTAGGAACAAGTAACTAGGAACAATGTTCCTAGTTACTTGTGTGACAATGATAAATATATTGATCACATTATGGTGCATTTATTCACAATACAAACACCTTACATTATAAACACTTTACATTAGAAACACCTTACATTATAAACCCTTTACATTAGAAACACCTTACATTATAAACACTTTACATTAGAAACACCTTACATTATAAACACTTTACATTTGAAAAACCTTACATTATAAACACTTTACATTATAAACACTTTACATTAGAAACACCTTACATTATAAACACTTTACATTAGAAACACCTTACATTATAAACACCTTACATTATAAACACCTTACACTATAAACACCTTACATTATAAACACCTTACATTATAAATACCTTACATTATAAACTCCTTACATTATAAACTCCTTACATTATAAACACCTTACATTATAAACACCTTACATTATAAACACCTTACATTATAAACACCTTACATTATAAATACCTTACAATATAAACACCTTACATTATAAACACCTTACATTATAAACACCTTATATTATAAACTCCTTACATTATAAACACCTTACATTATAAACACCTTACATTATAAACACCTTACATTATAAACACCTTACATTATATATACCTTACATTATAAACACCTTACATTATAAACACCTTACATTATAAACACCTTACATTATAAACACCTTACATTATAAATACCTTACATTATAAACACCTAACATTATAAACACCTTACATTATAAACACCTTACATTATAAACACCTTACATTATAAACACCTTACATTATAAACACCTTACATTATAAATACCTTACATTATAAACACCTTACATTATAAATACCTTACATTATAAACACCTTACATTATAAACACCTTACATTATAAACACCTTACATTATAAACACCTTACATTATAAACACCTTACATTATAAACACCTTACATTATAAACACCTTACATTATAAACACCTTACATTATAAACACCTTACATTATAAACACCTTACATTATAAACACCTTACATTATAAACACCTTACATTATAAACACCTTACATTATAAACACCTTACATTATATACTTCCCATTAATAAAGTAACGTAACTACAAAGTAGTTGCTCTCTGGGAAAGCAGAGTTCACCAAGGCTTGTGAAAGTGTACCCACCCGTCACCCTTCACACCCTCACAGTGCATTTGACCATTCCTCCTCATAAATTTTTTTTATTGATAATATGCAAATTTAATTATATAAAAAGGTAAAACACTTATACATGAAATTTTCCTAACTGAAGCAAATAATGAAAAAATACAATACATAAATAAATGTGAAACGAAGCTAATACAGCGAAGCTAATACATACAGCAGATGGTGGCGATGGTTGTGGTAAGGAGCTCTCAGGGTTCACGAGGAGTGAAGGAGAAGCTGTGAGACGAGGTAGTCGCTGCTGGACCTGACTGGTATAAGCTTCGGCCTGAGACTTAGTACAGTTGCCAATAGTTGTTTAACATGAAATAGGCTGACAGTGTAATCAACGGAGTTTTTTCTGCAGGGCGTTGAAGACTACAGATAACACTGGTCAACAACCATAATGCTTCCGAGACCAGAGTAGCAATTTCCAACTAATTTTAGGTCACTGATAATGAATATCATGGTTAAAATTGTTTGTTAGCTCTATTTTTCAATATAGACCTACGTGTCACAACAGGTTGTAACAGGCTTGAGACAGTGTGTTTCTTACAACACTCACACTCTCACTGACCTTCATTATTGTTCCAGCAGTCATACAAGGTGATTGTGCTCTCCAAGTTTATATTTTGAGGTGAAAGGTGATTTTCTTAGGTTGTTACTCTTGTGATGGCCTTGCAGGGCGGATACACCAAGTACTGCTGTTCTCTGTATAAATGGGACAGCCATGCAAGAGGTTGCCACTACATCAGGAGAGACTGGCTACCACTACATCAGGAGAGACTGGCCACCACTACATCAGGAGAGACTGGCCACACCACTACATCAGGAGAGACTGGCCACCACTACATCAGGAGAGACTGGCCACCTCGTCAATCATTGGAGTCTGGGATGAACAATGTTCAACATCCACCTCTCATTGAACCAAACAAATTTTGCTACCACCACTACACAAAACTGAGACTCATGAAAAACTTTGTAAAAGCTGTGGACAAATCCGGTCAGGGATTCAATTATTTAACATCAAAATTCCCCTCACTGAGTGACGCTAAGATAAGAGAGGGAGTCTTCAATGGTCCTCAGATTCGAGGGCTTCTTAAAGATGGTGACTTTGAATCAGACCTTCATGGGGAGGAGAAAGCTGCTTGGGAAGCATTCAAATTAGTGGCGATGGGATTTCTGGGAAACAGAAGGGAAGGTAACTATGAAGAATTGGTGGTAAACCTCATCAAGGTTTACAAGAACATGGGATGTAACATGTCACTTAAAATCCACTTTTTGGACTCACATTTAGACTTTTTTCCAGCGAACTGTGGGACAGTTAGTGACGAACATGGTGAAAGGTTTCACCAAGATATTTCAACCATGGAAAAATGGTACCAGGGCAAATGGGGCACAAGAATGCTTGCAGACTATTGCTGGACATTGGCAAAAGATGATTCTTCAGCCCACTTTAAGCTTTTAAAACATACTGACACATATTGTACATTATAATACAATAATCAAATATTACGTGTCTATAACTTTAAACGTATAACCAATAAGCATTTTTCAAGGTGATATTTGGATTCAGGACATGAAAATATATAAGAATTAACTAATCTCATTTAAGAAGCATACAACTTTTTAAAAAAATGTTGAAGGTGATGTGACACACTACTGAGTTCCATTAAATATGAGGCAACGTTTCTGATCTATTGTCTAGACCAAACTGCCCGCCTTATCTCGCCAGCGTTGAGTGGCCCAGTCACATCAACAAGACTTGAAACAGAAAATAAAAACTTAAAACCCAGACACATAGTCACTCACATGATAGGCAGAAGGCCTTGAAAAGTAATGGTGAGGATTAAGGAAAATTATGTCTAAATACGTAAGTCAAATCAGGTCCGGTAAAAAAAAAAATATAACAAACAAGAGTGGAACTCAATACTTACAGACTTGATGGGAGAAGAAATCCAAGTAATGTCAATTCGTCAGGAGGGTCCCATGTTAACTCCCACCGGGTGGGGGGTCCCATGTTAACTCCCACCGGGTGGGGGTCCCATGTTAACTCCCACCGGGTGGGGGTCCAATGTTTACTCCCACCAGGTGGGGGTCCCATGTTAACTCCCACTGGGTGGAGAAAAGGAAAGGGGGGTAGAGGTAATGATACACCCCTTGTAGAACAAGCATTTAACCAATTATACATAGTCGCAGCCCAACCTTGGTGGAGGTAGGGTGTGCTTTCTGGGTCTCCTGGTGGCAGTATCATACAACAGTGTTGCCCGCAACATGACTGCCAGTTACAGGCGACGTGTAAACACCGTTTGCATTGAGCTTTTGCAGGGAGCTGTATACCCTAGTACGGCTGATGTGCTGCTGCCCTTGATAATTAGGGACACTTATGGGATCCCGATTGCTGATCTGTATGGGGTTTCCCTTAATGGTGCCGTGAGGATCTTTGTCAAGTTTTCCAGCACTGGTGCTTATGAGGCAATTGTGGATACATATCAGGAACGGAGGATTGTGGTTCAAACTGGCTTGGAGGTACGTCTACGAGATGTATCCATGCATTATTCTTGGATACGGTTTAGGAATACTCGTTTGAGGCTGATGAAGTGGATGTGCGGAAGGTTTTTGGACAGTTTGGAGTTATTCACGCTGCTACTGTGGGGCATTGGGCCCAGGGTGTGTACGCAGAACTGCCGGAGGGCTCTTTTGTCCTTAAAATGACTCTGCGACGGCAGATTCCATTGTATGTCTTCATAGAAGAATTTAAAACCCAGGTGTACATTACGTATCCTGGGCAGATACGCACCTGTCGGCTCTGTGGGTCCCCAGGACATATGGCAGTGATGTGTGAGAAACGACGGGACCTGCCGCATCGAGCATCGGATGATCAGACAGCTGCTGCTGATCAGGCGGCGCAGGAGGGCGTGGTACAGCAAGTGGAGCCAGATGTGTCAGAAGCTGCAGGAGTTGAGACGAGCACTGGGAAATGGAGCGACGAAGTACCTGAGGAAGTGCTCGTGCAGACTTTATCTATGGATATGAAGGCCCTGACTCAGGAGTCGGCGCTGAATAATTCTGAAGGGGATGTTGTTGGCGAGGAGGTGGGATTGGTGGATCCTACTTTCGAGGACCTTCACAGGATGCTCGATAGTCCAACGATGGTTGGCATGTTGCCTGCGGAGGTGGTGCCTGAGGCGGATGAGTTACGACTTGGATGTGTTGATGGTGTTGAGGTCAATGAGCTTTCCAAGGTTTCGCATGTTGTAATGGAGGTCGAGGTACATCAGGCTGAAGGGGATGATGTAATGGTTTGCACGGGTGTATCCCGTAAGCGGCCTAGTGAGGTAGCTGGTGATGATGTTTTAACGCCTGGTCAGAGGTCTGGTAAAAAGCCTGGGCAGACGTGGCGAAGGGGGAAGGGGGCATTGTTAGGTCGGAATGGAGGGTTAGGAAAGGTAGTAGTGCAAGTGGAAGTTCTGTCCTGCCGGGAGGGCATAGGGTGCAGAAGCAGAGAGGAAAACCCCTTTATAGTTTTAAGTTTCTGAATATGAATGTTAATGGCCTCCGTGCGGAGGTCAAGAAGAGATGGGTTGAAGTGACTTTGCGACGACTAGGTGTTGATGTATGCTGCCTTCAGGAGCATAATTTCAGGTGTGGAAGGGACTTGAGTCTGAAGGGTTTTGTCACGTATACGGGAAGTGCAATGAATTTTAAAGGGGTTACTGTTGGGGTCAGGAAACCAGCCCTTTTACGTTAAAGTCTTGGGAGGAGGGGAGGGCAGGATTGTTCGAGTTGATGGGGTTTGGGGGATATTCAGGTATGTTTTATCGGGGTTTACATGCCTGCTGTGAATAGTCGTCGTGTTAAGGAAGATTTTGTTCGTAATGAGTTGGTTTATTTTCTGAGAGGATTACCGATGATAACTGTTGTTGCTGGTGACTGGAATTGTGTAATCCGTAAGAAGGATGTAGAGCCCAGAGGAGCGGGATGTTTATTGGGTGTGTTGAGGGATGTTTTGGGTGTGATAAGAGTGGGGGATGTGATCCGGGGGGGAGGAAGTTTTGTAGAAAATACTTTTGTCAGAAGAGGTTATGCTGCTAGATTAGATAGAATATATGTGACAGGGGATGTGAGGATGGAGAATGTGACTTGTGTGGATGTGGGATTTTCGGATCACAGGGGCATTTTGGCTTGTTTATCATGGGAAAGTGCAGTACGTATGTATTCTAGTTATTGGAAGCTGAACACTAGATTGTTGCAAAGTCCAGATCATTGTGGGGTTTTCGCGGAGTGGTGGGGGAGGGTATGGGAGGAGGGTCGGGGTGTTGAGGACATTGTTGGGTGGTGGAATGGGAGAGGTAAAGTTGCGATTCGTGATTTTTATACAAGAATGGGGAGGGAAGAGGTGCGATTGAAGCATGGCATGCAAAAGTATTTGGAGGGGAATTTGAGGGCATGCTATGGAGGGGAAGGGGTGGGTATCCGCAGGAGGAGATTGCAGCCTTACACGAACGGTTGCGGGAGATTCAGGAGGAAGCGTTTCATGCCATTCGAATACGGGCGGGGTTGGATGATGTACTGTGGGGAGATAAGGCCTCAGCGTATGTGTTGCAAAAATTTAGGTGCCGTAGGAGAGATATGACAATTATGTCTATGAAAGTTGATAGAGAGTTAGGTGGGTACCAGATGGGCCAGCTGTTGCGGACGACGGAGGGTATCAGTGGATATGCAGATGTTTGGTTCCAGGAGAAGTTATGTAAGGTGGACTATGATCGGGTAGCGTGTGGAATAGTCCTAGAGGGTATTGTCTCGAGAATTAGTGATGAGGATCGTATGGGCATGGAGGGGATGATCACTGAGGAGGAGGTGTTGAAGGTGATACAGGGTCAGAGGTTAGGGAAATCTCCAGGAATAGATTGGATCCCTGGTGATTTTTATGTTGCTCATTGGGAGGTCTTGAGGGAGATGCTAGTTCGGGTCTTTAATAGCATGAAATCTGGGGGCGATATGGGGAAGATCAACGTACTGGGATTGTGGTGCTTGTACCCAAGAGAAAGCATAGTGAGTCTTTGGGAGCGTATCGTGCAATAACGTTGCTTTGTTCTGACTACAAGATTTTGCGCGAGTGTTGGCGAATCGGATGAAGGTAGTTTTATGTCACATACTAGAGGGTGGGCAGTATGGTGTTCCCGGACGTAGTATGCGGGCGGGGCATAGGAGAATTAGGAGTTTTGTGGAGGGTCGAAAAGGGGGAGGAGTCGTAGGGCTGGACTGGGAAACAGCTTATGATCTTGTCAACAGGGATGTATTGCAGGAAATACTTAGAAGGCAGGGGTTTGGTGATGAAATAGTGGGATGGGTAAGGACATTGTATGCAGGGGTTCAGGTGCGAGTGCAGGAAAATGGGCGGGTGGGGGTAATGGTGGGTATGGAGCGGGGGCTGCGACAGGGGACACCCCTGTTGCAGCTCCTGTTTGCATGCTTGCAGGACCCCTTTTATCGGTTGGTGTCTGAGGGTGTCCGGGAAGCGGGTGAGGACAGTGATTGGGCACCAGGATCATTGGGTATGTTGATGATACATCCATTTTGGTAGGAAGTGAGGAGGGGTTGAGTGTTATCAATAGGATGATAGAAGTTTTTGGGTCAGCTTCTGGCATGAGGGTTAATAGGGAAAAATCACATTTATTGGAGGTGGGGTCTTGGGTAGGGAGAACGTTGGGGCATAGGTATGGGTGGGTCACTGTAAATAGACTTAAGATTTGTGGGGTAACCTTTTGCAATGAAGCTAGGGTAGCACGTGAAATTAATTCCACTACGGTTGTGGAAGGGGCTTTGAGTAGGATGGCGGGTTGGAGAGTGGGGGATTTTACATTATTGCAACGAGCGGTGGTTATTAATACATTGGTGTATAGCAAACTTTGGCATGTGGCCGCGGTGTATCCTCTCATGGAGAGGGATGTACTGCGGCTGCAGGCTAGAGTCTTGCGATTCATTTGGGGTTTTGGTAAGCACTGGTTAAAGAAGGAGGTGGTGATGACAAGAGTGGCATTAGGGGGCTTGGGGTTGATACCTTTTGGTAGGAGGTTGCAGGGTCTTTTCGTTAAGCAGGAATTTGTGGTGAGGGGAGGGGTGCGTGGCGCAAAGGTAGATAGGATAATGAGGGAGTTAAGGAGGTGGTGGAGTGGGCGGGAACTGCTGAGATGTGAGGCGATATTGCGAGTTCTGTTAGTGGCGCGTGTGCCGGGTGGGATTAAGGTTAGTAAGCTGGATTGGGTAGGGATGGAAGAGGTGGTAGTATTGGGTGAGGAAACTTTCCCAATGTACGATTGGCGAAAGGTGTGGTTTTTTTTAGGAGATTACGGTTGCCATCTAGGGTACGTGAGACTGGGTTTCGGTTTTTGCATGGCATCTTGGCCTCTAAAGCTCTCTTGTTTGTAATGGGTTTGGCGAGGGAGGGTAGCTGTATCAGATGTGGGATGCCTGATACAGCGTATCATGCTGTGTATTTTTGCGGGTGCCTGGGAATGGTTTGGCCAAGTTCTTCGTATGGTGGGGGGAGGGGGTGTTATGACCTTGCGGGCTTTAAGCTTAGATGTGGGGGGTTGTACAGACGACGTTCGACGTGCGGTCATGTATCTTGTTTTAGATTTTTTGCATGTGTCGTGGGGTATGAAGAAGGTTAGGAGTGAGGTACGGATAAGGGCTCTGGTGGGCCGTTTTTATAGAACAAGGTGTAGAAATCAGTGTTTGTATGGGAGGGCGTGGTCGCGTTTTTTCCCGGAAGGGTATCGCCTCCTCACGATGGGTCTTTTGTTGGGGGGTAGTAGAGGATGAGGAATACTTAAGGGGGCTGGTTTCCCAGAAGGGGGGGTTTGTGTGTGTGTGTGTGTGTGTGTGTGTTGGTAGGTGTGTGCGATCTTGGGTTGGAGTTGGGTGGGGGTGGTAGGTGTGGGGTGGGAATGGGTTGGGGAGAGTTGTGCATCTGGTTTTTTACTTTTGACCTTTTTTATGCAGGGGCATAGGGGAGGGGGGTTGTTTATGACTTTGACGGGTGAGTGAATGGTATTGCCTTTTGACTTGGACTTTGGGATGGGGTTTTGTTTTTCATAGTATGATTGGGGGATTCCCTCTCTGCTTCAGTTATGAGGTTAGGGTGGTGGTTAGGAGGGGTATTGTAACGTGTCACATATATGGAACACAGTTAATTGTAATCTGGTGGAATGCTGCGTGGGTGGCTATTAGGCCTCATGTTTAATAATGTTTAAAAGATTTGTTGTTTTGCCCTTTGTGGTAACGTTTTTTTTTTTTTTCGGAGTTGTGGAAATTAGTCTCACTGTAGTTTTTAGTATATCCTTATACATGTAGTAATTTATTTGTGTCATGATTTGAAGTAAGTTGACGATAAAAATTACTTTTATGTAGGTCCTTGTTGGGCCATTCTTATTGTATAAACATGTATCAGTCTACCGTACCCCAGTAAGGGGTTTTGTTTTTTAGTTGTAAGTTTGTAATCTGTATAATGTTCATAGGCTTTTATTTGTCATTTCATTGAAATATTAAAAAGAATAACTAGGGAGGGGGTGGGGGTTTGGGATAGATTTGATTTTACTTAGTTTATAAAGTTTGTAATGGTGTGGAAAATGTCGATGGTCACTTGTATTTTGTCAGTTACATAGTGATTTATGTATATTTTGTATAAGGTTTCTTGTCATACAAGTACATTGTATATGTTGTACGAAGACTGAGGTGTTATATATTGTTAGAAGGGATGTCATAAGACATTATATTTATGCTATGTTTCGGATCCATGCTTGTAAAACTGTATGGTTCTTAAATAAAATATAAATTTTTTTTTAACCAATTATATACTACCACCACTCATTCTTGCTTCCACTCATATATAACGAACTTTTCCCTCACAAGGCTGATATCTCATGCTGACTACCCCGACATGAGTACTCGGTAATCATCATGAGTTTATTGGGAGTGATGACTAGACAGAAGAAGAGATAGCATTCAGAGATAACCTCGGGATAAGAGTTGTAAATAATTCTAAAGTAGACGTAGATAATACTAGGTAGCTAATGAGTGTTGATAATACCAAGGTCTCCTCTGAGACTGTCTCACATTATATCATTATCTGAGTTGAGGGAGTGTTAGCAGTCACACACAGCTACTCCCAGCACGACTGTGTTGTGTAGCATAGCTGTGTAGCATAGATGTACAGCAGAGCTCTGTAATACTGCTTTAACTGCAAGTTCTACAGTGTGTATCTGCATATTGTTCTACAACAGTTGTACACGTCTCTGTGTAACAGCATTGATCTGCAAGACGGTTCTATGAAAACGTAGCTTTACAGCAGAGTTCTACAGCATAGCTCTGCAATCTGCATAGCTTTACAACATACTACTTCTACAGCCCAGCTCCGCAAACAAAACAGCTTTACAACAGAGTTCGACTGAATTGCTGTTCAGCAGAGCTCCGGAACAAAGCTTTAGAACAGAGCTTTAAAACATAATCCAACAAGAACATTGTTATGAAACAGAGTACTACAGCAACATAGCTCTACAGTAACATAGCTGATTTCAGCATCAGCAGTCCTGAAAAGGTTAGTGTGTCAGGTTCCATTTTAGAGGTACACACCTGCCAGTGAATATATCTGTACACACCTGCTAATGAATATATCTTTTAAGGCAGGCTTTTGTACACACCTACCAGTGAATACAGTGGAACCTCGGTACTCGAACTTTATTCATTCCAGAAGGCTGTTCGAGTGCAGATCTGGTCGAGTACCGAACGAATTTTTCCCATAAGGAATACTGTAAATTATATTAATCCGTTTCAGACCCCTCAAGAATACACTTACAGGGAATTTGCGGTGTATTTTCGTATGTTATTTATGGTTGTATTCTCGTTTTCTTTGTCTCATTTGATAGAATGAAAGATACATTACAGAAATAGAGATGATTTTGAGTGGTGTACAGACTAAAAGTACCTTGAAATTGAGCTCAAAGTAGCGGAAATGTTCGATTTTTGCTGATGTTCAAGAGTAAACAAATCACGTCACATGTCCAATACACGTCAGTTGGTGGGTCTAATATGCTTTCACAAATGCACTGATATTATTTATACTATTTTTTTTAATAATGCAGTAGTCTGCATAACAGTAAATCTTCTATTTTTGTGTGAATAAAAATTCAAAATAGAAAGCAAGCGTATCTAATGAGTCGTCTTGATAGCCAGACTAGCGGTGGCGCGATTACAATGTTGTGCAATTACGTTAATTTTAGTAATAAAGGTTATTTCTCTATCACATTTAATCCAACTTGATATCAAAAACACAAGAAATTAATAATAAAAGGCATATTATATTGAGAAGCAGAGTGCAAACACACTCAGGGCAAACACACTCTAACCAATTTTGTTTTTGGTTGGCTGTTATCACTAATCTTCTTAGGCCCCATGGTGACTTATTTATACAAATAATATAAAAAAAAACACTCAAAAATGCGAACACGGAATAGTTTACAGTGAAGTTCAGCGGAGCCAAAACTGAGCGATAGCTGAGGGAAGACTGACGCACATGTTCTGGCAGGTCCTGCTTGTTTGGTCGAGTGCCGAGCAAACAGTCGAGTACCGAGCGATTTTTTTACTGAACAAAGTGTTCGAATATAAAGCTATTCGAGTACCAAGGTTCCACTGTATATCTTTTAAGAAAAGCTTCTGTACACTTTAGGTTTGACCCAAGGATGTGGAAGGTAGCTCTAATTCCTTGGATCAAAGAGCATGTGGGTTCCTCCCCCTTTTTTGCCTCGAGGGTTTGTTGACATCATGTGCCGCCATCTTATCACCAGATGCGGTGGTGGAATTTCACAGTGGTGGTGGTGCCGGTTGTGGTGCTGGTGGTGCTGGCGGTGCACGAGGGAGAGGCCGCTAATATCCTCTTCCTGGCACCATATGGCACTCAGAGCAACAAGAACTTCTTCATGGGCATTGCTGAGGCCCTGGCAACAAGGAATCATACGGTTAGTCTTAACGGCAACACTGTTTTCGTGTCTCATGCTGTAATGCTTCTCTCTCTCTCTCTCTCTCTCTCTCTCTCTCTCTCTCTCTCTCTCTCTCTCTCTCTCTCTCTCTCTCTCTCTCACTCTCTTTTACACAGGGTTTGACAAGGTTTGGTTAAGGATCCTTAACTTTATTGACAAGCTATTTACAAGTTAATTAAGGGTTCCTAACTTCATTGACAAGCTATTTACAAGTTAAGGGTTCCTAACTTCATTGACAAGCTGTTTACAAGTTAAGGATTCCTAACTTTATTGACATCTATTTACAAGTTAAGGGTTCCTAACTTTATTGACAAGCTATTTACAAGTTAAGGGTTCCTAACTTTATTGACAAGCAATTTACAAGTTAAGGGTTCCTAACTTTATTGACAAGCTATTTACAAGTTAAGGATTCCTAACTTTATTGACAAGCTAAGAGCTGTTACCTACATCAGCTCATTTGAAAGCATTTTTATTGTTATGAAACATACAAGTAGGTAACAGGATGAAGTTGGAGCCATCTGTGGGCCAACTGTGAGCCATCTGTGGGTCAGATGTGAGCCATCTGTGGGTTAGCTATGAGCCATCTGTGGGTTAGCTATGAGCCATCTGTGGGCCAGCATTTTCATTTGATCAACTGACTTTATCTCGTTGACATCATAATGCTGTACTAATGTGTTCCAGACTCGAGTCATCCTGGGGATAAATGATCTCAGATGAAGTGATGTTCTGGAGAAGTTGCTGCACTCTCTCTCTTTCTCACTCTCTCTTTTTTTACACAGGGTTCGACAAGGTTAGGTAAGGATTCCTAACTTTATTTACAAGCTACGAGCTGTTTCCTACGTCAGCACACACTCTCTCTCTTGTTGCCACCTCAATAGTTAAGAACGATAATAAATTTGTTGAACTAGGCATAAGAATTAACAACTGGGCGTCTACACTGCAAACTGAATTGTTTGCAATCCTAATGGCACTAAAGCTAACTTATGACACTGAGCTTGACTCTATCATCATTACTGATTCTCTGTCATCATTGAAGGCTCTTGACTCATATAGTGACTCAAACAACATGCTCATTGGAGAAACCAGGTATAGATACTAAAAAATCCGGGACAAAGGAATTAATGTACAATTGCTATGGATTCCGTCACATATTGGATTACTATTTCATGATAAAGTTGATATGTTAGCCAAGAAGAGTACCCAGAAGGAGAATGTAGAATATAACTTTGGTATATCTGTGTCTAGCATTAGGAATAATATTAAGAGAGAAGTAAATAATGAAAATGATTGCTATAGGAATGCAGTTAGAAGCCTGAGTAGATCTATAACCCACTATGATAACATGAATGTAGATAAGCATGTTTATGGAACAACTTGCAATGTGAACAGACTGACTGATGTTGTAGTGGCCAGGCTTAGGCTTGGCTACAAGTATACTTCTGGCAGTTTGGGAGACACACAGATGATTATCAAACTAAATGCAAATTATGTGATCAGGCATATGGTCACTGTCTTGAACACTATGTGCTTAATTGTCCACTTATTGAGGAATATAGAGATAGACAGTATAATAACCTATGTGACATGTCAAGATATCTTATTCATGAAAATAATATACCAGATATACTAAGCAAATTTCCTAAATTTGCTTGTAACAGATAAGTGAACTGTAGATATAAATCCATATGTACACCTGTTAACCCCTTTGGGGTCTAGTTCCTAGGCCTTTTGTGTATCCATATGCTGTTACGCTACCGTCCACAGGATGGATATGGAGTGCACAATAAACTAGCCACTTCGGTGGCAAGATCTAAAAATCTCTCTCTCTCTCTCTCTCTCTCTCTCTCTCTCTCTCTCTCTCTCTCTCTCTCTCTCTCTCTCTCTCTCTCTCTCTCTCTCTCTCTCTCTCTCTCTCTCTCTCTCTCTCTCTCTCACTTCATGATAAAGTGAAATCATATATAACAGTAGCCACTTTATAAAGTACACTGTACACCTTACTCGTGAATGCAAATATCTAATCAGTCAATCAGGTGGAAGCACCTCAGGTGGCAGCACCTCAGGTGGCAGCACCTCAGTGCCTGATATCATAAAGACAAGGTAATGAAGATCAGCTGATGTTTACAAACAAACATCAGAATGGTGAAGAAATTTGGTCTAAGGGACTTTGATGGTGGAATGATTGTTTGTGCTACAAGGGTGTATTAAAGTAGCCACTGTGTGTACTCACCTAATTGTGGTTGCAGGGGTCGAGACTCAGCTCCTGGCCCCGCCTCTTCACTGATCGCTACTGGGTCCTCTCTCTCCCTGCTTCATGAACTTTATCATACCTCGTCTTAAAGCTATGTATGGTTTCTGCCTCCACTACATCACTTGCTAGACTATTCCACTTCCTGACTACTCTATGGCTGAAGAAATACTTCCTAACATCCATTTTGACTCATCTGCGTCTTCAACTTCCAATTGTGTCCCCTTGTTTCTGTGTCCCCTCTCTGGAACATCCTGTCTCTATCCACCTTGTCTATTCCCCGAAGTATTTTGAATGTCGTTATCATGTCTTCCCTAACCCTCCTGTCCTCCAGTGCTGTCAGGCCGATTTCCTTTAACCTTTCTTCGTAGGACATTCCTCTTAGCTCTGGAACTAACCTTATCGCAAACCTTTGCACTTTCTCTAATTTCTTAACGTGCTTGACCAGGTACGGGTTCCAAACTGGTGCTGCATACTCTAGTATGGGCCTGACGTACACAGTGTACAGTGTCTTGAACGATTCCTTACTAAGGTATCGAAACGCTATTCTCAGGTTTGCCAGACGCCTGTATGCTGAAGCAGTTATCTGGTTGATGTGTGCTTCCGGAGACGTGCTTGGCGTTATACTCACCCTAAGATCTTTCTCCTTGAGCGAGGTTTGCAGTCTTAGGCCACCTAGCTTATACTCTGTCTGCGGTCTTTTTTGTCCTTCCACGATCTTCATGACTTTGCATTTGGTGGGGTTAAATTCGAGTAGCCAGTTGCTGGACCAGGTGTCTAGCATGTCCACGTCTCTTTGAAGTCCTGCCTGATCCTCATTTGATTTAATTCTCCTCATTAACTTCACATCGTCTGCGAACAGAGACACTTCTGAGTCTATCCCGTCCGTCATGTCATTCACATATACCAAGAATAGCACTGGTGCTAGGACTGACCCCTGTGGGACCCTGCTCGTCACCGGCGCCCACTGTGATACCTCATCACGTACCATGACCCGTTGTTGCCTCCCTGTTAGGTATTCTCTGATCCATTGCATTGCCCTTCGTGTTATACACTCCTGATCTTCTAACTTCTGCACTAATCTCTTGAGAGGAACTGTGTCAAAGGCCTCCTTGCACTCCAAGAAAATGCAAACAACCCACCCTTCTATCTTGTGTCTTACATCCGTTACCTTGTCATAAAACTCCAGTAGGTTTGTGACACAGGATTTGCCTTCCGTGAATCCGTGCTGGTTGTCGTTTATAAGCTTGTTTCATTCTAGGTGCTGCACCACTCTCCTCCTGATAATCTTCTCCATGACTTTGCATAATATACACATCAGTGACACAGGTCTGTAGTTTATTGCCTCGTGTCTGTCTCCTTTCTTAAAAATGTGGACTTCATTTGTCGTCTTCCATGCCTCAGGTAGTTGCCCAGTAACAATTGATGTGTTGAAAATTGTTGTTAGTGGCACAAACATCGTCTCTGCACAGTCTCTAAGGACCAATGGAGAGATGTCTGGTCCACTGCCTTTGAGGTATCAAGTTCACTTAACAGCTTCATCACCTCCTCCTCGGTTGTGTGTATTTCATCTAAAACTTGTTGGTATATCGCTTGTTGGTGTCCCCCTCTGTTCTGACTTCCCGGAGTCCTTCCTGTCTCCACTGTAAATACTTCTTTAAATCTCATGTTGAGCTCCTCACATACTTCTTGGTCGTGTCTTGTGAGTTCCCCACCTCCTTTCCTCAGCCTGATTACCTGGTCCTTAACCGTTGTCTTCCTCCTGATGTGGCTATACAACAGGTTCGAGTTAAACTTGACTTTTGATGCTATGTTGTTTTCGTACTGTCACTGAGCCTCCCTCCTTATCCGTGGATACTCGTGTCATGCTCTTCAACTAATCTCTTTATTTTCTTGGGTACTTTGTCTTCTGTAATTTTTCCATTCTCTAGTGCACTTAGTTTTTGCCTCCCTACACCTTTGGGTAAACCAAGGGCTTGTTCTGGTCTTCCCATTATTTCTGTTGTCCTTGGGAACAAACCTTTCCTCCACCTTCTTGCATTTTGCCATTACAAAGTCCACATTTCATTTACTGATTTTCCTACCAATTCTCTTTCCCTCTGAAACTCCTGCAGGAAGTTCCTCATTCCTGTGTATTCCACCCTATTGTAGTTGGCTTTTCCCATCCTACTCCTGTTAACCTCTCCACTTGTAACTCTATTATGTATTCAATGCTCAGAACCACTTGATCACTAGCTTCAAGGGGCATTTCATATGTGATGTGCTCAATGTCCGAGCTACTCAGGTCTGGTAGTGTACCTGGCAATTTGATGCATGAGGTTTTCCAGTACCACATCCATCATCTTGGCTCTCCATGTTTCGGGAATCCCATGGGGCTCCAGGTTTTCCCAGTCAATCTCCTTGTGACTGAAATCGCCCATAACTAGTAATTTTGCTTTACCCGTGTGATCTCCTCTGGCCTCCTCAGCTAGTGTGTCCACCCCTGCTCTATTCTCTCTTCATACTCTTCTCTTGGCCTCCTGCAGTTCTGTGCCACACACACACACACACACAGTACTCACCTAGTTGTTGTTGCAGGGGTCGATTCACAGCTCCTGGCCCCGCCTCTTCACTGGCCGCTATTAGGCCACTCTTAATGCTGCATGAGCTTTTTCATACCTCTTCTTAAAGCTGTATGAATCTTGTCTCCATTAAAATACTTCCCAGACAATTCCACTTCCTCTTAACTCTGTGATTGAAGAAATACTTCCTAACATCCCTGTGATTCATCTGAGTCTTCAACTTCCAACTGTGACCCTTTGTTGCTGTGTCCCATCTCAGGATATTCTGTCTCTGTCCACGTTGTCAAATCCTCTCAGTATTTTATATGTCGTCATCAGGTCGATTTCCCTTAAACTCTCCTCGTAGTATATGCCCCTCAGCTCCGGGACTAGTCTTGCTGCAAACCTTTGCACTTTCTCTAATTTCTTTAAGTGCGTGGCTAGGTGTGGGTTCCAAAGTGGTGCTGCATACTCCAATATAGGCCTAACGTACACGGTGTACAAAGTCTTGAACGATTCCTTACTGAGGTATAGGAGTGCTATTCTCAGGTTCACCAGATGCTCATGTGCTGCAGCAGATACCTGGTTGATGAGCGCCTCAGGAGATGTCTTCGGTATTATAATCACCCCAAGTTCCTTATCCATTTTCTGTCTGCGGTCTTATTTGCCCATCCCCTATCTTCATGACTTTACATCTGCTGGGTTAAATTCCAGGAGCCAGTTGCTGGACCGGGCTTGCAGCCTGTCCAGGTCTCTTTGTAGTCATGCCTGATCCTTATCTGATTTAATTCTTCTCATTAACTTCATATCATCTGCGAACAGGGACACTTCTGAGTCTATCCCTTCCATCATGTCATTTAGAAACATCACCGGTCCTAGGACTGACCCCTGTGGAACCCCGCTCGTCACATGCGCCCACTCTGACACCTCGTCACGTACCATTATTACTGTTGTCTTCCCAACAGGTATTCACTGATCCATTGCAATGCCTTCCCTGTTATCCCTACCTGGTCCTCCAGCTTTTGCCCTAATCTCGTGTGTGGAACTGTGTCAAATGCCTTCTTACAGTCCAATAAAACGCAATCAACCCACCCCTCTCTCTCTTGTCTTACTGCTGTCACACTGTCATAGAACTCCAGTAGGTTTGTGACACAGGATTTCCCGTCTCAGAGACTGTGCTGGTTGTCGTTGATAAGCTCATTCCTTTCTAGGTGCTCCACCACTCTTCTCCTGATAATCTTCTCCATGATTTTGCATACTATACATGTTAGGGACACTGGTCTGTAGTTTAATGCTTCGTGTCTGTCTCCTTTTATAAAAATTGGGACTACATTTGCTGTCTTCCATACCTCAGATAGTCGCCCTGTTTCAATAGATATGTTGAAGATTGTTGTTAGTTGTACATATAGCGCCTATGCTCCCTCTCTCAGGACCCATGGAGAGATGTTATCCGGCCCCATCGCCTATGAGGTAACTAGCTCTCTTAGCAGCCTCTTCACTTCTTCCTGGGTCGTGTGAATTGTGTCCATTATATGATGGTGTACCCTACCTCTCCATCTTTCTGGAGTCCCTACTGTCTCCTCTCTGAACACTTCTTTGAATCTCATGTTGAGCTCCTCACATACTTCGCGGTCGTTTCTTCTGAACTCCCCTCCTTCCTTCCTCAGCCTGATTACCTGGTCCTTGACTGTTGCTTTCCTCCTGATGTGGCTGTTCAACAACTTTGATTCAGATATGGCTTTTGCTGCTGAGTCATTTTCGTATTGTCATTGGGCCTCCCTTCTTACCTGTGCATATTCAATTCTTGCTCTACATCTGCTCTCATTATTCTCCTGGGTCCTTTTCCTTCAGTACTTCTTCCATTCTCTAGCACACTTGGTTTTGGCCTCTCTACACCTTTGGATGAACCACGGGCTCATCCTGGCTTACTCGTTATTTCTGTTAGCCTTCGGAACAAGCCTCTCCTCAGCTTCCTTGCATATAGTTATGACAAATTCCATCATCTCATTTACTGACCTCCCTGCCAGTTCTCTGTCCCACTGAACCCAGTGCTGGAAATCTTCTTGCCTGTGTAGTCCCCTCTATTGTAGTTTGGAGTCATTCATCCTCCCCTTCCTGCTTCCCTCTCCACTTTTAACTCTATTATGTTTTCGAAGCTTAGAACCATAAGGTCACTGGCCCCTAGAGATCTTTCAAATATCATGTCCTCAATATCTGCACTGCTCAAAGTGAATACTAGGTCCAGTCTTGCTGGTTCATCCTCTCCTCTCTCTCTGGTAGTGTCCTTTACGTGTTGGTTCATGAGGTTTTCCAGTACCACCTCCATCATCTTAGCCCTCCATGTTTCTGGGCCCCCATGTGGCTCCAGGTTCTCCCAGTCAATTTCCTTGAGATTGAAGTCACCCTCAAACAGAAGCTTTGCCCTGCTCTAATGAGCCATTTCGGCCACTTCAGCCAGTGTGTCAACCATCGCTCTATTACTCTCATCATACTTTTGTCTTGGCCTCTTGCTGTTCTGTGGTGGGTTATACATCACTGCAATTGCCACCTTGGGAGCTCCAGACTGAAGTGTTCCTATCATGTAGTCTCTTGCTTCTCCTCTGTCTCCTCTCTCCAGCTCATCAAAATCCCATTGTTTTTAGATGAGCAGTACCACTCCTCCACCCCCTCTGTTTCCTTGATCTTTCCTCAGGCTCTTATTTTCCTTTGAAAAGATGGCATCTGTTATCATTCCTGTTAGCTTGGTTTCTGTGAGAGCTATGAAGTCTGGTGATGCCTCTTTGATTCTTTCATGCCATTCCTCCCACTTATTTGTTATTCTTATTTGGTGTACTGTTCCTTCAGTTTCCTCTCCAAGACTGTGTTCTGGGGGGCCTGTGGTGGTGGGGAACTTGGCAGTGTGTTGTGGGATTCTATAGCATAGTTTGGGGTGGGGACTGTAAGTGTGGATTGTGGGTTGTGTTGGAATAGAGTTTTTGGCTGTGGGGTTCTGAGGGTGGTTCTGTGTGAGCTTATGGTTGTTGCTCTGCTTTGCTATGGTTGTCGTCTGCTGACTCTGTCCTTGCCCCTTTTCCTAGCCCCTTTCGTTTCTGTGTCCTCTCCCTCAGCTTCTGTCATACTGTTCATGTTCTGTCGCCATCTAGGAACACACTCTTATATGTTGATGATTCCTTCAGCCGTGGTTTATCTTGCAGGATCCTCTTCCGCATTGTTTCTGTCTTTAAAATCAGTTTGACCTGCCGATTTCTCCCCTTCAAGTATCTTCCTATTCTCTGAAATTTTACTATCTCAGTCATGTCCTCCTCACCTATTCTTTGATGATGTTTTCAATCTCCTGTTTTTCTTTCTGGCAGCTTTCATTGTGTGTCCTCCCTTCACTCTCTTGAAGCCAATGAATAAATGCTGATTTCTCCCTCTCCTCCTATTGCGACCCCAGAATGGGGCCAAAGTTTGTATAAATATATTTTAATTATATGTATATTTCTCTTTCTTGTAATTTTATATTGCTGATATTTTCGATATTAGCTAAATTGTTAATATCTTGCTTTATATTATTATTTGACTTAGCTATATTAGTAGGTAGGATGTAACATGTACACTTTGTGCTCATTGTTCGAGAGTGTTGAGTAGCAGCCTGTGAGTTGGCAAACCACCTCACTAACTAACACTTCGCTTGTTATACTGCCGGCTTCTCTGGAGTTGCTGGGCAGTCATATGACAGAGCGGCGTGATCCCACCTGAGCGAGAAGACTGCCTCCCCTTGCTCGATCTCTCTCCTCTGCTGACCCTCGTTGGAGCAACAACCTCGCTCTTGTTTCTGCTTGTTTCCTCGTGTTTTAGACTGTTTGGTAGAGTATGTGTTTGGTGGTAAGACGAAACATACTTCTCCGGACTCTGTGTAACTCTGTTCACAGAGCATAGCCTAGACTTAGTGATTTTCAACGTTTTACTGGGTTGTGCGTCACATTGACACTCAAAGATAACTCAGGTCCCGAGCTGTAGCTTCTGACCTAATTCGATCTGGCATCTGTGCACCGTCACAGTCGGGGATTTGGTTATGCTGAACTTAGATTCAGCATTAAGGGAGTTTTGTGACTATTATGGAGGATCTACTGATGGTCCCCAGTTTGGGTCGTTATTTTATCTCCTTGTTCCTGACGCTGTGTTGCTGTTGCTTGCTATATTGCTGTTCGGCAAATTGGTCGTATCATTGTTCAAACAAGCTGTTCTGATAGCCAGTTTGGTAGAGAAGTTAGCTTATGTGAGGACGTTTAGTCAGTGACTGGGTCGAGTCGAGTCTTAGAGACATTACGAGTTACCTGGAGCACACATACACACACTAATTTGTATGTATCTTAGTATTGTTTATAATTGCTGACTTTGTACCAGATGGTACATAAAAGCCATTAAGATATTATGTGCCTTCAGCACAATATTGTGTATGAGAGAAGTGTAGGAGCTAACATCCTACTTCATATCCTAATTAATATCCTGATTATATTTAAATTGATTTACTTTGATACCCTTGACGTTTTAACTTTGTTAATAAACTTATTAAATTTATTGCTTTGGTTAGTATCCTCTTAGTTGAAATTCTATGATAATATTGATTATGTTGGATAACTGAACCAGGATACTGACTACTTGTTAGAAAAACCCAATAACAGGCTTTTCTAGTATTCACTGGAGATGTCTATTTCTAATAGATATCACGTCTTTCGTGACACCTCCTCCCATTGGCTTTCCATCTGTGTCTCTGTCACATTTGTACATGGCCAATGATTCCCTTATTTTGTTTCCTGTAACTCTTGGTGACATGGTCCTGCCTCTGCATGGGACCTATCACCTTCTCTACCTTCTCTTCCTTCACTAACTGCTATTCCTGCTCCCAACAGCTCTCCCACTTCATTCCTCGGCCCTTCTAGGTGGACTGACAGGGCCTTAGTGTAAGTTTTGTCACCTTCCTTCCCGTTCGGCTCCTCGTTCAGTAGGGGTGTATCTGCTTCAGATGCCATGTCTTTCCTGAGCAATAGCTCTGTAACTCACTTCACGATATTTACTTCATATTCTAGAGCCCATATTCTGGCCTCTGCAACTTCTGCTTGTGACTCCCATTTCTTCTTCTCTGCCTCCAGTCTCTTCTCAGTTTTCACAGAAAGCTCACTTAGTTTGCTCTCCACTCTTGTTCCATCCTTTTACATTGCTCTTCCATCCATTCTTCCTTATTAGGACCCTCTTTCTGTAATTCCCTGAGCCTTCAACTTCCCCACTGAGCACCCATTTTTTATGAGTTAGGTTTTGTAGTGTGTGTATGTGCTGTTTGTTTGTGTGTGCGTGTGTGTGGGGGTGAAGGAGTTGTAAGGGGGAGAGGGATGGAGGGAGATAGGGAGAGTGATGGGGAGGTGGAGAAAGAGTGGGAAGGTGGGTAGAGGGAGAGGAAGAGAAAGAGAGGAGGGAGAATGGGGGAGGGAGAGAGAGAAAGGAAAGAGAGAGGGAGAGGCAAAGGGGGCAGAGAGGGATGGGGAGAGGGACAATTAGGGGGCAAGGAGAGGGAGAGAGCGAGAGAAGAGAGAGAGAGAAGAGAGAGAGAGAGAGAGAGAGAGAGAGAGAGAGAGAGAGAGAGAGAGAGAGAGAGAGAGAGAGAGAGAGAGAGAAAAGTATATTGTAACATAGTGATTTGTGCTAACATCTTCCAGTTGTTTATTAAGTGATAGTGAGAAGGCAACACTCCCAGCTTACCGGCCCATAGCCTGTCTTCACCTTCCCCCACTACCCACCCCAAGAAAACGTTCATCAGATACACAATCATCAGGCTCACCAGCGGCAGAAGCTGCGGACAAATCAGCAGCGAAACATAGGAGGTGCAACAAATAGGAGTCCACCCTCCCAGGCACCTAGGCAGTGCTCTCGCTGTCACCGGAGGGACCACACCACTAAGAACTGCCTGTGAGATACCAGGTGCAATTACTGCCACAAGAGAGCACATCAGGAGGACCAGTGTCCGGAGAAAAATGAACTTGACGGACAGGACCGCCTGTTTAGAGACCTGTTCTCGGAACAAACCAGCAGGATCTCTGAATTGGTGAACACACTCACACGTCACCCACTCAGCTACTTCTCTCTCAGCCCAGAGGTGGTTTTGTGCCTTATTCAAGACCACAGACCTAAAACCCAGCAGCTGCCTCGGTGCCCTACCTCTTTCTAGGGCAGGCACCTTACACGCCCTACACACCCACCACCTCAAGCTGAACACATCATGAGGAGCCAGTCTATCAGCATCCTGTCGGCCAACATTAGAGGTTTCATTACCAATGTTGGAGAGCTCACACACACAGTTTTGTGAACACTCGACGTCCCAACATGATAACTGTTGTTGAAACATTTTTGGATGACAGGACTCCAGAAAATTTTACAAGAATTGCTGGCTACACCTCATGGATGAGAAGAGACAGGCAAGAGCAAGGTGGAGGTGTTGCTGTGTGCTTCTCTAAAACTGTACATGCCCAGCACATTGATGTTGCCATCCCTACTCATCTTGAAATGATGTTCTTCAAGCTATGCATAAACACTAGTACCTCTGTACTAGTATGTTCAATGTTGAAACCTCAGTGGCAAAATGCAGACCCCATCAACATCCTGATGGAAACTGTGGACTCCCTTCTGCTCCAACACAACTGTCAACATATTATAATTGTTGGTGACCTCAACCAACATCATAAACAGAGGGACTTTGATGACCTTCTTGCGATGTTTTACATGAAAAACTTTGTTGATTTCCCTACTCACATCTCTGGCTCCTCCCTTGACCCAGTAGAGATTGATCTGGCAGAATGTATAGTCACTTGTCAACCCCTCGGCTATGTTGAATCGTCTGACCACAAGGCTGTTTTTACGACACTGAAAATCCCAACAGAACGAGGTGAGGAGTCCACACACACAACCTGGCTATGGGAAAGAGGTAATTAGCCAGCCCTTTGCTCTGAGCTCCCCACCACCAATTTTAATGCTCTTCTTCAAGGTGATGTTGACACATCCTTAATCTACAACAAGAACACATTCCTCACCGACAGTTTGGCTATTGTTGTAGAGAGGCTGCTACTTCTAAGTACAAGGCATGGCGAAGGTATAAGAGACATCCTACCACCTATAACAGGAACTTCCACAGGCAAGCTTGTAGGCATATGGGTGAAGTTCAAAAGTGGGCCATCGCTAAATGGGAGGTGGACACAAAAACAAAGCTAGCATCAGGTAGAGTGGGCTCTAAAACCTGGTGGCCCCTGGTCAAGGATAGACAAGGTTAACTGCCTGATGAACTCATTCCACCTCTAAATCGACAAGATGGGACCACCTCTACTAGTAGTCAAGAGAAAGCGGACCTCTTTGCCAAACACTTTGTTCCAAAATGCAAGTTCCTGATCCAACAAGGGACCCTCCTTGGCTAGCTGCAAGAACTGTGTCAAAACTGTCAGTGGTGACAATAAGTCAGGAGGAGGTGCATTTCTTTCTTAAATCCTTGACCAAGAAAAGGCTGTGGGCCAAGACAAGTTGAGCCCAAGATTGCTGAGAAGATGTGCAGACCAGCTAGCAGCACCTCTAACTCGCATCTTTCAGCACTGCCTAGTACAGTGTAAATGGTCTTGTCTGTAGAAAGAGGCAAATGTAGTCCCTGTTCACAAAAAGAAGAGCAGAGCAGAAATCAGCAACTACAGACCAGTGTCACTCCTGTCAATCACTGGCAAGATCCTTGAGACAATAATCTCAAGACAAATGACAGAGTTTTTTGACTACCACTCAGTACTCTGTGACCGTCAATATGGCTTCAGGAAAGGTTACTCTGCTGCTGATACGTTGTTAAACCTCTCCACTAAATGGCACCAGTCACTGGATGAATCCAAAGTCAGCTGTGTGGTAGCATTGGACATTGCTGGTGCTTTCGACCGAGTGTGGTACCAGGGCTTCTTGGCAAAACTGCAAGCACCTGGAATTGCAGGCTCTACGCTGTCTCCTCAGTGATTACCTTCATTGTAGATCTCTAAGGGTAGTTCTCAATGGAACAGAATCAGCAAGACATCCTATTGGGGCAAGTGTTCCACAAGGAAGTGTGCTGGGACCATTGTTATGGAATGTATATTTCAATGAGCTTCTTCATCTCTTCCCAGAATCCCATGCATATGCAGATGACTGTACTCTGACATTCACTTATCCAAGAGAAGAAATGCCAGCTGCCCTAAGCTACATCAATCACCAGCTAAGAGCTATATCAGCGTGGGGAAACCGATGGCAAGTAACATTTGCACCTGAGAAAACACAGATGATGATGGTATCTAGGCACCATGATGGTAATGCCGGTGCAGTAGTAAGTATTGATGGGAGAGTGTTGGTACCTGGGTAAGAAGTTGATATCCTTGGGGTGAAATTTGACTCCAAACTGACCATGAAGAACCACGTTGTAAATCTTGCAAACAAGGCAGCCAGGAAGCTTACAGCACTTCGCCATATCTCGCATCTGCTTGACAGTACGGGTTGCAAGATTCTGTATAAGGCACAAGTATAAGGCACAAGTACGCTCACACCTTGACTATGCTCCACTGTCCTTGCCCCCTTTCATCTACGACTGTTTGACAGAGTAGAGAACAGAGCAAGACATCTCATCTCTTGCCTGGACCCATCCTGGATAGATCTGTCATATCAGCAGAGCCTTCAACACAGGATGGATGTGGATGGCCTTACTGTTATGTACAAGGCCAACATTGTCAAAGTACCACACTTCGCTCCACTTCGAGGACAGAGAGTAGCAAGCTTCTATACCACAAGACGGGCAGAAAGCAGCAACTTCACTCTGGCTGTAACCTTCTCCAGAACATCACTTCCTCTGAGATCATTTATCCCCAGGATGACTCGAGTCTGGATCACATTCGTACAGCATTATGATGTCAACGAGATAGTCAGTTGATCAAATGAAAATGCTGGCCCACAGATGGCTCATAGCTGGCCCACAGATGGCTCATAGCTGGCCCACAGATGGCTCACAGCTGGCCCGCAGATGGCTCCAACTTCATCCTGTTCCCTACTTGTATGTTTCATAATAAAAATGCTTTCAAATGAGCTGATGTAGGTAACAGCTCTTAGCTTGTCAATAAAGTTAGGAATCCTTAACTTGTAAATAGCTTGTCAATAAAGCTAGGGATCCTTAATTAACCTAACCTTGTCAAACCCTGTGTAAAAGAGAGAGAGAGGGAGAGAGAGAGAGAGTAAGAGAGTGAGACAGTAGGAGTGAGTGGGAAAATGAGACAGTAAGAGAGTGAGCGAATGGGAGAGTGAGAAAGTGGGAGAGTCTGAGAGTGAGAGTGTGAGAGTGAGATAGTCCAATAGAGTGTGTGTGAGTACTCACCTATTTGTCGTTGCAGGGATCGAGACTCAGCTCCTGGCCCCGCCTCTTCACTGATCGCTACTAGGTTCTCTCTCTCCCTGTTCCATGACCTTTATCATATCTCATCTTAAAGCAATGTATGGTTTCTGCCTCCGCTACCTCACTTTCCAGACTATTCCACTTCCTGACATCTCTGTGACTGAAGAAAAACTTCCTAACATCCCTTTGACTCATCTGAGTCTTCAGCTTCCAATTGCCACCCCTAGTTTCTGTGTCCCATCTCTGGAACATCCTGTGTTTGTCCACCTTATCTATTCCTCGCAGTATTTTGTATGGCGTTATCATGTCTTCCCTAACCCTCCTGTCCTTCAGTGTAGTCAGGCCGATTTCCCTTAATATTTCTTAGTAGGACATTCCCCTTAGCTCTTTAAATAGCCTTGATGCAAACCTTTGCTGAGGTATCGGAACGCTATTCTCAGGTTTGCCAGGCGCCCATATGCTGCAGCAATTATCTGCTTGATGTGTGCTTCCGGAGATGTGCTCGGTATTATTCTCACCCCAAGGTCTTTCTCCTTGAGTGAGGTTTGCAGTCTTTGGCCACCTAGCCTATACTCTGTCTGCGGTCTTCTTTGCCCTTCCCCGATCTTCATGACTGCATTTGGCGGGGTTAAATTCGAGTAGCCAGTTGCTGGACCAGGTGTCCAGCCTGTCCAGGTCTCTTTGCAGTCCTATCTGGTCCTCATCTGATTTAATTCTTCTCATTAATTTCACATCATCTGCAAACAGGGACACTTCTGAGTCTATCCCTTCCGTCATGTCATTCACATGTACCAAAAGCAGCACTGGTCCTAGGACTGACCCCTGTGGAACCCCGCTCGTCATAGGCGCCCATTGTGGTACCTCATCTCGTACCATGACTCGTTGTTGCCTCCCTGTCAGGTATTCTTTGATGGATTGCAGTGCCCTTCCTGTTATATGTGTCTGATTCTCTAGCCTCTTGTGAGGAACTGTATCGAAGGCCTTCTTGCAGTCCAAGATAATGCAGTGAACCCACCCCTCTCTCTTGTGTCTTACTTCTGTTACCTTGTCATAAATCTCCAGAAGGTTTATGTCACAGGTTTTGTGTGTGTGTGTACTCACGTAATTGTACTCACCTAGTTGTAGTTGCAGGGGTCAATTCATATTTCCTGGCCCCGCCTCTTCACTGGCCGCTACTGACTCACTCTTCCTGCTCAATGAGCTTTATCATACCTTTTCTTGAAGCTGTGTGTGCGTGTGTTGTTTACTAGGATTACTGCATCGTCGATCAAGGCGGGGTAGCAATGATAAGGTTTTGGAGGCTTCTTACTTTATTTGAAATAACGTGAGGGTACACAGGCAGTGGGAGGACCATGCCCGCGATGGAGAGTGGAGTAGGCTTGTTGATTGAGTGATGCCTCGACGAGAAGTGAGGAAAGAACGTGGTGGGGCAGACTGAAGTGGGTATGGGCCTATAGGTGGCAGCACGAGCATGGCACGAAATATGAACTCAGCTGGCAGACAGCATAGGCTGTCTATGCAGACAGTACAGGTTGTCTACGTCGCTCAGCCACCTACCCATGTTCGACCCTGACGGTGACTGGCTGTAAAAAAAACCTCGGTCTCTCTCTCTCGCAAGAACAGGGTGTTAGGGAATTGGACTCCTAAGATTAATGAAATGTAATGAAGCTACTTAGCTTATTGATGAATCCATGACTTCGCAGCCGTCCCCGACGTCGTTATAGAGGATTCATGGTCACATCCCCTTGGGCTGTCAAAATGAAGGTTATTAACATAAAATTAATTGCCCCAGAGGAGCGTATGCCCATATAGTCAGTCATTGGATGGACTGAAATGCACTTTACTCACGGGGTTTGGGCTGATCGCCTGCGTGTCACCTGGTAAATGATAAATCTGTTTAGATTATGAACATGTTCCTAACTGTGCAGTCTTGTGAACATATAAATGTCTGAGCAAACTTACCTGGGTATTTGTATCAGACCCTTAATTCACACCCAGAGAACGCTGTCTTGATTGAAGAACGTCGCTGAAGAGTCACCGCCTTGTTAGACGAAGAACACTCACGATTGTCTCTCTACGTTCGATGATTCTTAGTCTTTTTGCAGTAGTTACTAACAGAAGCTGCGCACACTTCTCTGGAATATACCGCTATTTTATGATTAATTATCACTAAACGATCTGGAACAGAGTTCTTATCCGATTTCCTGGCATTAGTGGAGATTGAATAGGAGAACGGATACGCACGTTAAAAGTTCCTTTGTTAGGTCAAATCCTCGCACCGCAAGCCTTTTCCCTTTAGTTTCTTAAGTCAATTTTACGCCCTCCAGCGCTCCTAGCCTCAATTTGCTCGATATCGCTGACTTCAGCTCAATTTCCCACTTCCTACATGCTGCAACAATTTGCAATTCAAATGCTTGTGTTCTTCAAATATTTAGATCACTTGAACACATGATTGTAATGTCAAGTGTAGAAACTGAAACAGCAGTTTTCATTAACTTTCCTGCTATGGAAAAGAGTCATTTTATCTCAAATGTCTATCACTTATATACATTCCTTGCAACACTGGTCAGCCATCACGTGACTTCCTGGCTTCTTGGGTCCGTTCATCTGTTACAAATCAAGTTGTTGACCAGGAAGCCAGATGCCATCTGGCCCTTTCTAAGGGCTGAAGGGGGCTGAAAGGGCTGATACCCCCCTTTCTTGGAGAATTTTCTCCACACTGGGGGGCAGCGAAGGTTCACTGTAAGTGAACTACTCATCGCTTAACATTAATTTGATTTTCTCACTCGCCATCACTGCTGCTTGTCTTTTCTGAACAGCTTCAGTCAGTGTGGTTTCTGGAGAATCACTAATTTTATTTTTGTTTTCAACACTGTGTAAATATAATGGCACTAATTTATCTATTGTCCACTTATTTGCTCAAAACATCAACTGTCCTGATGATTCCATTTGCATCAGGATAAATGGTCACAATTTTTCCAATAGGCCATTGGGACTTCGGACCATCATTGTTGATAATCACTATGTCACCAGGTCTTAAGGACTTATAATTTTCTGGAACACCAGCTCCATAGAAGTGTTCTCTCAATGAGGTGAGATAGTCTTCTCACCAAATTTTCTCCCAGCGTTCAATCACTTTATCAAGGTGTTTGAATTTATGTCTGAGTTGCTCAGGTTTGAAATGAGTAGGATCCTCTATGATTTCTTTATCATTCATAGGAGGAACAGGTTCGAGCCTTCTGCCATGTAGTAAATGAGATGGGCTTAACACTTCTAAATTGTCCAGATCATCGGTAACATACGTTAAAGGTCTGTTGCTGACTCTATTTTCTATTTCAGTTACGACTGTACGAAATTCTTCTAAGTCGATTCTCTGACGATGAAGAGTCTTCCTTAAACAATGTTTTACAATGCCTATCATTCTTTCGTAAAATCCGCCGTGCCATGGGGATTTAGGAGGAATGAATCTCCAACGACAATTGCGTTGATTCAGCATCTGTTATATTTCTGGCTGCTCATAAATCTTGTTTATGTAAGCAGCTCCAGCAACAAAATTCGTTGCATTGTCTGATATCATCAGCCTGGCTGCAAACCTTCTAAATAATTTGATAAGGGTTTCAGCAGACATATCAGTGGCTACTTCTAGATGTACTGCTCTAGTCGTAGCACAGGTGAACAAACAGATGTACACCTTTATAGGAACTTTGTCAACTGTTTTAGTTAAAATTATTGGTCCTGTGTAATCTACACCTGTCACCTCAAATGGAGTGACATGACATACTCTTTCAGAAGGGTATGGAGGTGGACCTGGATACTGACATACTCGCATATCATAATGACGACAAGTAATACAGTCCTTTATTTGTTTCTTCACACTTTGTCGACCTTAAGGTATGCAGTAGGATTGACGTATGTGACAAAGAGTGTCAGCTACACCACCATGTAACACGTTACTGTGGCCATTCTGAATAATCAGTCTTGTTAGCCAATGATTCTTGAGGATCAATACTGGATGTATTGTTTCCTTAGGTAGTGAAGAATTATGAATTCTTCCTCGACATCTTATAATCTTTTCTGAGTCGAGATAGTCTTAAAGAATTAATCATATCAGGTTTCTTTGGAGATTTATCCTGAGTTTCCAGAAATCTATACTCTGGAAATAAATGGTATAAAATACCGACACAATGGAAAAATAAACACATAAACAGTATAATGTGATCCTTTATTGACAACGTTTCGCCCACGCAGTGGGCTTTATCGAGTCACAGACAGATCTACCTGGAAAAAGAGTAACATGAGTATTTATAAGATTTAATCAGGTGGAGAATGCTGGGTCAGGTGGAGAATGCTGCATGTGACAGTCTTCAAAGTAGTGTGATAGTTAAAAACATTGTGTGACTTAAAGGACCTGCAGTGTACCATTCTTGAGTTCTAGGTGGGATAGCGTTGAAGAAGTTTCTTGGCAATAGGTTCAGCTATGTTGTAGAAGCCGTTGTTCTGGTTGAAGTTGTTGGATATGCAGATAAGTGATGATTCTAGGATTCTTCGGTATTGAGTGTTGTCTTCTCTGGCGATGAGTCTTGCGTTTCTGTAGTTGATTAAATGGTTGTGTGAATTTCGATGTTGAGCACAGGCATTCCTTGAGTCGTCAGATCTGCCTGCGTACTGGTGTTCTGAAATGCGTGTTTGGAGGTCTCTGGATGTTTCGCCAACGTATAATTTGCTGCAGTCATTACAAGGAATTGTGTATACCCCTGCAGTGGATTCAAGCTTGTCCTGTCTGTTACTGGTAATGTCCTTGATGGTGGTGGATGTGGAGGTGGATACTTGGAATGAGGTATTGGAAAAAATGTTGGAAACGTATTTGGAAATGGAGTTGGTGGGGAGGACTATGTATCTCTTCTCAGCAGTGTCTTCTCTGGGTGTGTTGAAGATGTTTAATGCCCGTCGTCTGCAGTCTCTAATGAAGTGACGAGGATAGTGAAGTTTGGAAAAAACTTGTTCAATGAGGGAGCATTCTTCCTCAAGGAACTCACTGTTGCAGATTCTGAGTGCGCGCAGGAAAAAGCCTATAATTACACCACGTTTAGTTTTGGTGTCGTGGTGAGAGTAGAAGTGGAGAAGATCGTGTTGATTGGTAGGTTTACGATAGACTTTAAAACGAAGTTCATGGTCAGCTTTGCAGAGAAGAACATCAAGGAAAGGAAGAGTGTTGTCGACTTCTTCTTCTAGTGTAAACTGGATTGATGGCTCGACCTGGTTGAGCTTGTGTTGGAGAGCTTGAACGTTGAAGCGTCTGGGAGTTATGATGAGAATGTCGTCAACATAACGGAGCCAGGTGACAGAAGAGGGAATAATAGTGGAAAAACGCTCGGCTTCCAGATGTTCCATATATAGGTTCGCAAGGACGGCACTAAGTGGCGATCCCATGGGTAGTCCAAAAGTTTGCTGAAAGAGTTGATTTTCGAAAGAGAAACATGTAAAGCCCACACATAGTTCAACAAGGTCGATGAAATCGCTGGCTGGAAGAGGAAGATCAAGCGAGTCGTCAATTTTCCTGTGCAAGAGATCAATAGCTTGTGTAGTAGGTACTTTGGAGAAAAGGAATGTTACATCAAGGCTGGAGAGTTTCTTGTTCCTAATGTTGATGTTGCGAATGCGATTGAGAAGGTCACCAGAGTGTTTGAGATGTGCTGGACTGATGGTGCCCAAAAGTTTAGAGAGGTGTTTAGCGAGAATTCCTGAGATTTGGTGGGGAGCACTGCCTATTCTCTGCAGGTCCTTTAAGTCACACAAGGTTTTAAACTATCACACTACTTTGAAGACTGTCACATGCAGCATTCTCCACCTGACCCAGCAATCTCCACCTGATTAAATCTTATAAATACTCATGTTACCCTTTTTCCAGGTAGATCTGTTTGTGACTCGATAAAGCTCACTGCGTGGGCGAAACGTTGTCAATAAAGGATCACATTATACTGCTTATGTGTTTATTTTTCCAAATTTATACTCTGTAGAGAAAATATCTTTCTGTGTTAACTTTATCCAGTAATAAATGGGTTCAAGTAATTCATAATTAGGTTTTATCCCTTTAATGAATTTAAAGACAAGAGATGTAACTCGTAAGAGTTTACCCAAAGATGAATATTTAGATCCATCAATGACTATTTATTTTGTGTCTGCTATATTTAAACAGACTATTTCTGCTGTGTTCAAGCAGACTGTTTCTTCTGGCATAATGTGAGCTTTTTGCTGTGGCCAGTTATTTTCATTAGAGAGCCAGTTAGGTCCGTGGAGCCATAATTTATTATCCACAAAGTTCTTGAGTGGGACATCACGTGACAACATGTCAGCTGGGTTCTCTTGTGTAGAGACGTGGAGAAAGACATAGTCTCTCTGCATCTCTCTTATTTCTGCTACTCTATTCTGTATAGAGGAAGAGCAGGGGACCAAGGACACTTCCCTGTGGCACTCCAGTATCAAGTGGTCGTGTAGATGAGGTTGTGTCTTTAATGGTGACGTATTGATATCTGTTAGTAAGATAGGATTTGAAATATATTAAAGCGTGGCCTCTTATACTGTAATGGTCAAGTTTTTGGAGTAGGATGCCGTGGTCTACTGTATCAAAAGTTTTCCTTAGGTCAATAAAGAGTCCTAACGGATATTCCTTGTTTTCAAGTGCTTTGTAAAGTTGTTACAGCATTTTTGCAATTGCACCGTTTGTGCTTTTGTTTTTTTCTAAAGCCAAATTGGCAGGGGTTAAGTATGCTTTGTACTGTAATAAACGAATATAATCTCCTGTGCAATAACATGAGGGTACACAGGCAGTGTGTTTATGCCCATAGCCCAGGAGGGCCATGCCCGCGAGGGAGAGAGGAGTAGGGATGTTGACTGAATGATGCCTGGACAAGAATTGAGGAAGGAACATGGTGGGGCAGACTGAAGTGGGTATGGACCAATAGGTGGCAGCACAAAGATGTCACAAAATATGAACTCAGCTGGCAGACAGCATAGGATGTCTATGCAGACAGTACAGGCTGTCTACAGTGTGTGTGTGTTGTGTGTGTAGTGTGTATGTGTGTGGTGTGTGTATGTGAGGGTGTGTATGTGTGTGTGTATATGTAAGTGTATATATATGGAGGATTTGTGAATGTGAGAGTGTGAGGGGTGGTTCCTGTTTATTTAGGCTGCTAACGGTTAGTAGGCTGTGTGTGCAAGTGTGCGTTCATGCATGTGTGTGTGTCACTTTGTATGTACACGCTTTGAGTGTGTTAAACTATTCTGTCAGTTCTAGAAACCTCTTTGTCCTGCTCTTACCCTTATTTAGCAGCTATACTCACCTAATTCCTGGCCCCGCCTCTTCACTGACCGCTACTTGGTCCTCTCTCTCCCTGCTCCATGAGCTTTATCATACCTCGTCTTAAAGCTATGTATTGTTCCCGCCTCCACTACATCACTTGCTAGACTATTCCACTTCCTGACTACTCTATGGCTGAAGAAATACTTCCTAACATCTCTTTGACTCATCTGAGTTTTCAACTTCCAATTGTGACCCTTTGTTTCTGTGTCCCCTCTCTGGAACATCCTGTCTCTGTCCACCTTATCTATTCCACGCAGTATTTTGTATGTCGTTATCATGTAGACAGCCTGTGCTGTCTGCATAGACAGCCATGCTGTCTGCATAGACAGCCATGCTGTCTGCCTGCCGAGCATATGCTGTCTGCCAGCTGAGTTCATATTTCGCACCATGCTTGTGCTGCCACCTATAGGCCTATACTCACCTCAGCCAGCTCCATCATGTTCCTTTCTCACTTCTCGCCCAGGCATCACACAGACAACAAGGCAGTGAGGTGTATGCTGTTACGACTTCCAGATGTTTCGTCGAGTCGTCCCTCTCTCTCTCGCGGACATGGCCCACCCGGGCCATGGGTCACACACGCAAAGCCTGTGTACCCCACACTTTATACCAATAAAGTAAGAAGCCTCCAAAGACCTTATCTTTGCTACCCCGCTCTGCAGAACGATGACGCAAATAACCTTTTGATATAAATGGTGGAAGTGGTGGTCGCAGCTGTGTTTGCCCAAGAGGGAAGGAAGAGGAATGTAGTCATCTTCACTTCATCAGCCTACACAAGAAGCATCCGTCTCTCAACGAGTTATCCTGATGTCGTGTCTGCAAATCTCAGCATCCAGACACAGGTAAAAAGCAGGATCCAGGTCAAAATTTGCCTAATTTCTCAAGTAATGACGTCACTGACTTCACGCCACAGGGTCCCATGCTGTTTCTCAGTCACGTGCTCAGCCTTGCCAACATGTTCTGCTGTTGTTGTCCAGCTCAGCACAGTTATTTTAGCACTTCAGAGGTGAGTTTGTGGTAATTTCAGTGGCCAGTGTGAAGTGTCTTCCTTGTGTGTTATGGGTGAGGTGAGTCCCTCACCATTCACACTCATGCCGCCACCATACTCCACTCACTGCTCTCACTCCCTCTGTGCCATAGTTCCTGTGAATTTCCTTGTGAATTCTTGCCAAAACTGTGTATCCGAGTGTGCAAGGCAACTCAAAGCCACATGGAGTAAGCCACGTGGGGTGATCACAAAGCCACGTGATCAGCAAGCCACGTGGGGTGTGACCAAGCCACGTGGATCACCAAGACATGTGGCGTGTGAGCAAGCCACGTGGTATTAGCAAGCCAGATGTCCTAAGCCACATGCTGTGGTGTGCTGCCGCATCAACCCATGATGTCACCACGATGCTGCCTGACGTCACTCGCGATGTCACCCCATGACATCCATCACGACGTCACCTCACGACGTCTGCCTGGCGTCACCTCACGACGTCTGCCTGGCGTCACCTCACGATGTCACCCCATGACATCCATCACGACGTCACTCCAGGACGTCACCCACGACGTCTGCCTGACGTCACTCGCGATGTCACCCCATGACATCTATCACAACGTCACTGCAGGACGTCACCTCGCGACGTCACCTACGATGTTGCCTGACGTTCCTCGCGACGTCACCCACGACGTCTGCTGACGTCACTCGCGATGTCACTCCTTGACATCACCTCACGACGTCACGCCTGACATCAAATGATGTCCTGAGTGTTATAGTTTTCACAGTGAGCATTTTATTTTAATTATTTTTGAGAAGTTTGAGAGAAGATATATGTAGTGTGTTCATTAATTTCTCTCAGTCAGTGTTCTCACATGTTCGAGTATTGATTAGTGACGATTTTTATACAGAAAAGCGTCATTTGCTAGTAAGCCATGTTGTACCTCATGTGCAGTATGTGTGCAGTTTTTTTTTGTGTCCTATGTAGCACCTGTGTGTTACTTTGTCACCCGGTGTGATCCCATGCCCCGCACGCTTGACAGCTGACATTTGTCAAGTCCAGGCATCAGTTACAAGCATCCGAGCGCCTTGTACAGAAAGCTCTTATTGTTCGCCGCTCGTAGATGCCTTGCTGAATCGTACCCGCGACGGTTCCCCCATCGAGACAGTTCCACTTCACCTCCTAGACTGTCAGTCCAGTTATTTGCAGATGACCAGTCTGGGGACGCTTAGACTTTCCTCTGCTGTAGCTTCAACTGTCGAGAGAGTGACACTTGTCAAGCCGCAGTTAAGCCTGTCGGCAGGCGACTGTCAGCCTCGTGTCACAGCTTCAGTGAGCAGCCTGTCGGCAGGCGACTGTCAGCCTCGTGTGACAGCTTCAGTGAGCAGCCTGCACAAAGTTGATGTCACTTTGACTGCTAGCCCACTCACTGCAGTAAGGTGAATGCTGTTACGACCTCCAGATGTTTTGTCGAGTCGTCCCTGTCACGACTCACTCCACACTCGCCAGCAGCGACAGCATCTGCGACAGTACCAGTCGAGGAATGTCCTCCTGAGTTGCTTGCCAGAAGAAGTCCTGCCCAGTTGCGACTACTGACAACGCCTCACTCAAGGGCACCAGCAGGTTGTGCCCCAAGTTAAGTGAATCCTGCAGCGACTACTACAATGACTGCTTCACCTCCCAGAAGAGACTGTACCCTGTTACGTCACAGCTCAGCTGCAGCTATGTCTCCCGTGTTGCAGTATGTGTCCAGACGCAGGAATGCGTGCAGTGCTGCATCGACGCTCACTGCCTTATACCATGAAGCACACCTTTTTTTCTTCCCTCTCTGAAGGAAGTTTTTTTTTTTCCTTGTCCAAATGTTTATGTATATATGTGTTTTTCTTTCGTGTTCTGTGCCCTGTTCTTGCGAGAGAGAGACCGAGTTTTTTTTTTTACTGCCAGACATGGTCAGGTTCGACCATGGGTGCGTGGCCGAGCGATGTAGACAGCCTGTGCTGTCTGCATAGACAGCCATGCTGTCTGCCTGCTGAGCATATGCTGTCTGCCAGCTGAGTTTATATTTTGTGCCATGCTTGTGCTGCCACCTATACTCACCTCAGTCAGCTCCACCATGTTCCTTTCTCACTTCTCGCCCAGGCATCACACAGACAACAAGGCCTCACTCCCTCTCTCTCTCGCTGGCATGGCCCACCCGGGCCATGGGTCACAAACGCACAGCCTGTGTACCCCACACTTTATACAAATAAAGTAAGAAGCCTCCGAAGACCTTACCATTGCTACCCCGCTCTGCAGAACGACAACGCAAATAACCTTTTGATATAATCATGTCTCCCCTAACCCTCCTGTCTTCCAGTGTCGCCAGGCCGATTTCCCTTAACCTTTCTTCATAGGACAATCCCTTTAGCTCCGGAACTAACCTTGTTACAAACCTTTGCACTTTCTCTAATTTCTTGACGTGCTTGACCAGGTATGTTAGTGTATGTTTGCTTATTGCAGTTTTGTCTGACCTAAGCGCCTGCATGCGCACTCACTAGTATGTCGGCCTTCATGTGGTGACCCACACTGTCCTACTGAGCTTCTCATCCTTATTAAATGTTAAATACCCTATGTATGATATTCAGCTTTCCAGAGTAGGATTTGTGACCTACAGCTACTAGTGATGTAGGGCCAAATGCTATTCCCACTATATACAAGCACAAAAAGGTGATTTGTACATCACGTCTGGCAGAGGGGTTGTCTGGAATCCCGGCACACACACACACACACACACTGTGTGTGTGTGAGTGTTTGTTTGTGTACACACCTATTTGTGGTTGCAGGGGTCGATTCATAGCTCCTGGCCTCGCGCGCGCGCGCGCGTGTGTGTGTGTGTGTGTGGGAGGGTGGGTAGGTAGGTGGGTGGGTGTCCGTTTGGGTGCAAAATGGAAGAATTTACTGTTTATTCACTGATAGTCGTTCATTACAACTTATCTTATGATTTTTTATGTGCATTTATAAATTTTACACGAACATGAATTGATAAGAAATTTATCGCAGGTTAAGTACGTAACAACAAGAAGATCATTCAAGACGCGACCCAATATCGAGGAGGTATACATACCTGAAGTGGATGACCTCATGTCTAAGTTCTCCAACCCGTTTACAACGAGATTCTCCAGCACCTTCTTGACTTTGCTTCCCTTAATGCATGAGTACTGTGGCAAGGCTCTTCACACGAAGGAGATTCAGACACTTGAAGAGGAGAAGTTTGACTTGGTATTTATGAGTGTATTCATGACTGAGTGCTTCTATCCCTTTGTCGACAAGTTACAGGTAAATTTACTTATATTTTGTAGTAGTGAGAGGTTTATTGTGAGAGTTGATATAATGTCGCGAGAAATAGGTAACACATGTATGCACTGATCATTTCTAGTCTTACTATGTAGTAGCCCTCTGACAATACTGCAGAATGAGATTTTCATCTCTGTAATAATACAGTCGTCCTCTTACTCTTCCTTTCATCACTCGAGAAGAAGAGGACTCATTCTGAGTCTTGTATATCCTACTGTTCTCTCACCTCTTTACTTTCTACACTAATGGTGATTTTTGTGTATCATACTGTTGTCTGGGCTCGCTGCTTTCTTCACTTATGGGGATTCTGGACAAGAAATCTTTGTAGTGTTGGGGTCTTTCCTTGACCTTCTCTCCCTCTCTCTCTCTCTCTCTCTCTCTCTCTCTCTCTCTCTCTCTCTCTCTCTCTCTCTCTCTCTCTCTCTCTCTCTCTCTCTCTCTCTCTCTCTCTCTCTCTCGCTGTTGATAGATGTTCAGTTCCCTGTTCCATTCCTTTGTTGCTTCTCCCTCCCCATGTTTTCCTTTTTGCCCTTCGTTCTTCCTCCAACTGACCTTCCTTGACACAGACAGTGTCGAAGCTTGACACAGGCAGTGTCGAAGCTTGACACAGACAGTGTCGAAGCTTGACACAGGCAGTGTCGAAGCTTAACACAGTGTCGAAGCTTGACACAGGCAGTGTCAAAGCTTGACACAGACAGTGTCGAAGCTTGACACAGACAGTGTCAAAGCTTGACATAGACAGTGTCAAAGCTTGACACAGACAGTGTCGAAGTAGCGAGATTCAATCGTATTGGTTTTTATCTCATAACTGAATTTCTTGTTTCTGGGCCTCGAAAACAGAATTCACAATGCTCTTGCATCTCCCTCTTCGTATGATCTTAAAACACAAGACTGTGCTTGTCACATCTGCAACTTCCATTTCTTCTAATAGAACCTTAGCTATTTGTTCCCCCTGTGTGCTCTCCTCCCAAGAACTGTAATCATGCATTTATGGTTGCAGGGGCCTAGTCTCAGCTCCTGGTCCCATCCCTATGCTAGCCGCTACTGGGTTCACTCTGTCCTGGCTTCGAGAGCCTTAGCGTACCTCTTCTGTTGGCTATGTATGAATCTTTGGACCCTGCCTTTATTACTCCACTATTCAGACTACTCTAAGACAGAATAAATTGCTCCTAACTTCCCTGTGACTCACTTGTGTCTTCAACTTCTAGTTGTGTTCTCGCACTCCAGCTTCCCATCTCTCCAACAATCTATCCCTGTCCACCCTATCAGTTCCTCTCAGTATTGTGTTCGTTGTTATTACCCTTAGTCTTTCTTTCCTATAATGTGATTAGTTTGAGTTCCCTTAATCTCTCCTCATAGGACATACGCCTTAGCTCCATGATTAGTCTCGTTGCAAACCTTTGCACTTTCTCCAGTTTCTTGACATGTTTGACTAAGGTGTGGGTTCAATACTGGTGCTGCATACTCCAATATGGGCCTGACGTATGCCGTGAAGAGTGTCATAAATGACTCGTTGTTTAGGTTTCTGAAAGCTACTTTTACATTTGTCAGACGCATAATTGTTGCTATAGTTATTCGGATGTTTTGCACATCAGGCGATATACTCCGTACAGTGCTAACCCCGAGGTCCTCTTTGAGTGAGGGTTGCAGCAGTGGCCCCCGAGCCTGTGCTCCGTTTGTGACGACTCCACAGTCATCATAACTTTCTAGATATATGGACCAGAGAACCGACAGGATGATTAATTAGACACTTATGCCTCACAAAAAGATACCTAAGTGTTGCACAAATGTCTAATTCATTATAATAACTTTGAACATGCTAGGGTAGAAATCTAACAGCTATTTGCCAGACCAGATTTTCACCCTGTCCAGATCCATTTGAAGTCTTTCCTGGTCCTTACCTGGTCGTATCCTCCTCTTTAATTTCATTACATCCGAGAACAGGGATACTTCTGGCTCTATCCCTTCCATCATCTTGTTCTCGTATACTAGACATAGTACCGGTCTTTGTACTTACGCTTGTGGAACCCCATTCATCATATGCGCCCATCTGGATACCTATTTCTGAGCAATAACACATTTTATCTTACCTATTAAGTGTTCCTTAATCCATTGCAGTGCCTTCCCTGTTATTAACACCTGCTCCTCTACTTTCGTCCCAGTCTCTTGTGCTGTACTGTGTCAAAAGCCTTCCTACACTCCAAGAATATTATATAATCTATCTATTCCTCTCTTTCTTGTCTCACTTCTGTTGCCTTAACACTCTCCCTAAAGTCGTGCTGGTTATTGTTAATGAGCACACCTCTGTCCAGGTGATCCAGCACCTAATGTACATATTTTGTACATTAATGACATTGCCATGTAGTTTAACACTATCTATCACCTTTTTTTTTATTATTGAAACTAAATTTGCTGTGTTCCACACCACCGACGGCTAATCTGTGTTGACTGACTTGAAGATTGTTACTAGTGACTTTAAAATGCTTCTACTCCCTTTCTCTGGACTCACGGAGATACATTATCTGCGAGATACCTACCTCATACACTGTATGTGTGTGTGTGTGTGTTTTGTAAGCCACAGACTTAAGGTGTAGACGCTGGCAGTGTCGACATGAGATGCTGGTATGTGATAACATTATATCACCAGGCCACTGTGCCCCACGGGGCACCGTGAGGGGGGGGGTGGCTAAAGCTCTCGCTTAATTAATACTGTGAGGGGTCTGTGGAAATAAATGATATAAAATACCGACACAATGGAAAAATAAACACATAAGCAGTATAATGTGATCCTTTATTGACAACTTTTCGCCCACGCAGTGGGCGAAACGTGTCAACAAAACGTGTCAACAAAAATGCAAGGAGCAAGGGTAGAAGCACTGGGCGTTTCCTTACACTAGTTGTCTATGTTCACCCATCAGTAAAATGGGTACCTGGGTGTTAGTGGACTGGTGTGGGTCGCATCCTGGGACAAAACTGACCTAATTTGCGAGAAATGCTCAGCATAACAAGGGGCTTTCTATATAGTAGTATGTCATTGATGTCAGCTATGGTCTGTATACCTTGTACATGTACTTGTAGAAATAAAGATTTTATTATTATAGAAGTACGAGTGTGTTGTGTTGTGAGTGGTCAGTTTCCACTTTCACTGTTCAAGACAATTTATGACTCAAGAACTCAAAAGCCACAACAGCCTGAACTTTTTGGGAAGTCTTGAGTAAAACACACACACACACATGACTCGACCCCTGCAACCACAACTAGGCGAGTACACACACAAAAATGGGTTACCAAAGAGCAAGACAGAGAACCTGGGATCTGGTGGATGAACCTGGGAGGGAAGATTGGGAGGCAGAGCTCACTAACAGGGAAGAAGAGTGTGGAAGGAAGCTGGAAGAGCTTGGCCAGAAAACGGAGGAGAGGATAACTGCAGAGAGCAGGAAATTGGAGCTACAAGCCATAGAAGCAGAAGCTAAGATACAGTGCTTAGAAGAGGAACTTAAAAGCCTGAAACAGCCTAAAGAACCAAAGGATAGCACAGCCATGACATCAGGAACTTCTATATAAGTCACAGATGAGGGGACTGTAGGGGGCAAAGGAGCTATATACTGAGGTTCTATCAGACCCACGTGGGGCCCAGGAAAAGATGAGGAGCACACTAAGAACAACCGAGACGTCTAAAGACAATGAAGGAGCTAAACTAAATGCAGAGACTCTAACAGACAACTGCAGTGGCCAGGAGCAGCTGAGCAGGAAAGACAGACAACTGAGTATAGGGGCATCAGCCAGGGAAGGAACTGGAGGCAGGAACGCTTCATTGGAAGGAACTAAAACACCTCAGAGGATGCAAAGGAAGACACAGTGGGAGGACGAAAGAGAGAGATCAGTTTTTGTCTTCAGGCTCCAGGAAGTCGAAGGGGAAACCTACGATGAAAGAAAACAGGAGAAAAAAGCAATTGAAAGTATCATGAAAGAAATAGGTGAGGACGACATGACCCAGGTGACAAATTTTCGGAGAATTGGGAGGCTTGAAAGTGGGAGAAAACGACCTGTCAAAGTAATCTTCAAGGCAGAATCATCTCAAACCACGATCCTGCAGGAGAAAGCACAACTGAGGGACAAACTGGAGTACTGGAGAGTGTACCTCGACTGAGACAGAACACAAGAAGAAAGGATGATACTGAAAGAGAGGGTACAAAGACGAAAGGAGGACACGAGGCAATGATGAAGATGAGCAGGAGAACACAGACCCAGGTGTAAGAGCAAACAAATCCTCCTCCAGAAACATGCACTGAAAGACTCCAACCACGACAACCCCAATGCAACTGACCAATCTAAACCAGAACACACACACACACTGCTACCTCTGTCCCCACCCCCCACATCACAAACCCACCCCCACCGCAAACCCCCATAGGCCCATGCCAAGGGCTCCCACTCCCCCAACCTCAATATTCTCCCCAGACCACAGTTTTAGAAAAGAGGTTGAAGGTTTGGTACATGAATGCGGATGGAATAACGAATAAATATGAGTAGTGGCATGAAAGAATCAATGAGATGTCCCCAGACATCATAGCAGTCATAGAAATGAAACTCACTGCGACAATAACAGAAGCAATTTTCCCACCTGGATATCAGATCCTGAGGAAAGATAGAAGGAACAGAGGGGAAGGAGTTGCACTGCTCATTAAAAACCGATGGGGATTTGAAGAAATGGAAGGAATGGACGAGATTGCAGAAAGGGATTACATAGTAGGTACAATTCAGTCTGCGGAACGTAAGGTAGTCATTGCAGTAGTCACCACAGAACTGCAGGAGGCCAAGAGAGGAATATGAAGAGAGCAACAGTGTCAACAATTAAATCACAATCTCTGCATTGCTATTGTCGTTTCTCTTATGTTCTTATGTTCTTATGTTCCTGTATTATAAATTATTAACAATGAATTTGCAATAATTACTTTTGTTCATAACGACATAGAAGTTACTTAACAATTTAGACAAACTGACAAGTAAGTTTTGAACTTTTATACAATGTAACCTTCCGGTGATTCATTGTATACAATGTAACCTTCCGGTGATTCATTGTATACAATGTAACCTTCCGATGATTCATTGTATACAATGTAACCTTCCGGTGATTCATTGTATACAATGTAACCTTCCGGCCATTCATTGTATACAATGTAGCCTTCCGGAGATTCATTGTATACAATGTAACCTTCCGGTGATTCATTATATACAATGTAACCTTCCGGTGATTCATTGTACACAATGTAACCTTCCGGTGATTCAGTGTATACAATGTAACCTTCCAGTCATTCACTGTATACAATGTAACCTTCCGGTGATTCATTGTATACAATGTAACCTTCCGGTGATTCATTGTATACAATGTAACCTTCCAGTCATTCATTGTATACAATGTAACCTTCCGGTCATTCATTGTATACAATGTAACCTTCTGGTCATTCATTGTATACAATGTAACCTTCTGGTCATTCATTGTATACAATGTAACCTTCCGGTCATTCATTGTATACAATGTAACCTTCCAGTCATTCATTGTATACAATGTAACCTTCCAGTCATTCATTGTATACAATATAACCTTCCAGTCATTCATTTTATACAATGTAACCTTCCAGTCATTCATTGTATACAATGTAACCTTCCAGTCATTCATTGTATATAATGTAACCTTCCAGTCATTCATTGTATACAATGTAACCTTCCAGTCATTCATTGTATTCAATGTAACCTTCCAGTCATTCGCTTTATACAATGTAACCTTCCAGTCATTTATTGTATACAATGTAACTTTCCAGTCATTCATTGTATACAATGTAACCTTCCAGTCATTCATTGTATACAATGTAACCTTCCAGTCATTCATTGTATTCAATGTAACCTTCCAGTCATTCGTTTTATACAATGTAACCTTCCAGTCATTCATTGTATACAATGTAACCTTCCAATCATTCATTGTATACAATGTAACCTTCCAGTCATTCATTGTATTCAATGTAACCTTCCAGTCATTCGTTTTATATAATGTAACCTTCCAGTCATTCATTGTATACAATGTAACCTTCCAGTCATTCATTGTATACAATGTAACCTTCCAGTCATTCATTGTATTCAATGTAACCTTCCAGTCATTCGTTTTATACAATGTAACCTTCCAGTCATTCGTTGTATACAATGTATCCTTCCAGTCATTCATTGTATACAATGTAACCTTCCAGTCATTCATTGTATTCAATGTAACCTTCCAGTCATTCGTTTTATACAATGTAACCTTCCAGTCATTCATTGTATACAATGTAACCTTCCAGTCATTCATTGTATACAATGTAACCTTCCAGTCATTCATTGTATTCAATGTAACCTTCCAGTCATTCGTTTTATACAATGTAACCTTCCAGTCATTCATTGTATACAATGTAACTTTCCAGTCATTCATTGTATACAATGTAATCTTCCAGTCATTCATTGTATACAATGCAACCTTCCAGTCATTCATTATATATTCTCCAATCATTCCATGTGTATTATCCGTCATTCACTGGACGTTCTGTTAATTATGTTACTGTCTTACTGTCATACACTGTATATCCTACTGTCATACACTGTATGTCCTACTGTCATACACTGTATATCCTACTGTCACACACTGTATATCCTACTGTCATACACTGTATGTCCTACTGTCATACACTGTATGTCTTACTGTCATACATTGTATGTCCTACTGTCATACACTGTATGTCCTACTGTCATACACTGTATGTCCTGTCATACACTGTATGTCCTACTGTCATACACTCTATGTCCTACTGTCATACACTGTATGTCCTACTGTCATACACTCTATGTCCTACTGTCATACACTGTATGTCCTACTGTCATACACTCTATGTCCTACTGTCATACACTGTATGTCCTACTGTCATACACTGTATGTCCTACTGTCATACACAGTATGTCTTACTGTCATGCACTGTATGTCCTACTGTCACACACTGTATATCCTACTGTCATACACTGTATGTCCTTCTGTCATACACTGTATGTCCTACTGTCATACACTGTATGTCCTACTGTCATACACTGTATGTCCTACTCTCATACACTGTATGTCCTACTGTCATACACTCTATGTCCTACTGTCATACACTGTATGTCCTACTGTCATACACTCTATGTCCTACTGTCATACACTGTATGTCCTACTGTCACACACTGTATATCCTACTGTCATACACTGTATGTCCTACTTTCATACACTGTATGTCCTACTGTCATACACTGTATGTTCTACTGTCATACACTGTATGTCCTACTGTCATACACTGTATGTCCTACTGTCATACACTGTATGTCCTACTGTCATACACTGTATGTCTTACTGTCACTCACTGTATGTCCTACTGTCATACACTGTATGTCCTACTGTCATACACTGTATGTCCTACTGTCACTCACTGTATGTCCTACTGTCATACACTGTATGTCCTACTGTCATACACTGTATGTCCTACTGTCACACACTGTATATCCTACTGTCATACACTGTATGTCCTACTGCATCACTGTATGTCCCTGCCACTCACTGTATGTCCTACTGTCATACACTGTATGTCCTACTGTCATACACTGTATGTCCTACTGTCACACACTGTATATCCTACTGTCATACACTGTATATCCTAGTGTCACACACTGTATATCCTACTGTCATACACTGTATGTCCTACTGTCATACACTGTATGTCTTACTCTCATACACTGTATGTCCTACTGTCATTCATTGTACGTTTCGCAATTATTCATTGTTTATTAATTCATTATTCTTTAATTTATTGGTGCCATTGTTGCATTTTCCAGGAGCCTTTGATAAAATTTCCAGGTGGCATTAATGACATTTTCCAGATGCCATTAATGTATTTTCCAGGTGCCATTGATGATTTTTTTCCTGGTGCCATTGACGACTTTTTTCCATGTGCCATTGATGACATTTTTCCAGGTGTTGCTGACGTATTTTCAAGGTGTTATTGATTTACCAGGTGCCACTAACATATTTACCAGGTGTAACTGACATATTTACCAGGTGCCATTGATGACATTTTTCCAGGTGTTGCTGACGTATTTTCAAGGTGTTATTGATTTACCAGGTGCCACTAACATATTTACCAGGTGTAACTGACATATTTACCAGGTGCCATTGATGACATTCTCTAGGTGCCATACATCCACATGTTCCAAAACGTGCTCCACGAGTCCCAGAGTGACATGGCTGGCAACCCTCAGTTCCCGTCTATGGTTCCAAATTTCATGCTGGATCTGGGTTACCCTCTCACCTTCACTGGCAGAATATTCAACATATTCAGTGACCTCATCATTTACTCCATCGTCAATTATTATATCTTACCCAGGTGAGTATATGCTAAGTGACGTGAGTGTCGGCCTGAAGCTGAAGAGCATACACGTTACTCAGGCGTCAGGTATCTGCCTAAGTTGATGAGTAAGACATGTGCAACACTTGATGCGTAAGACATGTGCAACACTTGATGCGTAAGACATGTGCAATAGTTGGGTATCTATATTGTTGCACATGTGGGTTAGTCATTAACTTGGTATTTTTCGCCATTTTCCACATTGCATAATTTAATTTACCTCTCCTAACAAATCCTAATAAAGCTTAGCTTAATGAAATTTAGCCTAAGGGAACGCAATCTACCCGAATGTAATCAAATCAAATTTTTTCAAGCCAAAGATAAAATAAACTAGGAAAAAGTTAATAGAACCTCAATCTAATCTAAAAAAAATTATCCTAACAAATCCTAACCTAACAAACTTTACATAACTAAACCTAGCCTAGTAAAAACTAACCTAACCTAACGATAACTAACCTAGCTAAAAACTAGCTTAATCTAACAAAAATTAACCTAAACAAACATAAAAAAATATATATATATATATATATATATATATATATATATATATATATATATATATATATATATATATATATATATATATATATATATAGGGATGTACCACCTCTAGAACTTTATTGGGGACCCTCATCCTCAGAGAAGACAATAAACGTTCCTCGGGGAAAATTTGAGGTTCTCCCCGGAGCTGTTTGAATATTTTCTTCTCCTACCACCCCTTATATATATGTTATATAAGTGCTTTACTAATAGACAGAATACATTGACAGAAAACACAAACATGAACATTAATATATTGGTACAATATATCAACGATTATGAATCTCCTCCAGCTCCTCCGAAGCCAGACGCAAGCCCAGTATGCAGCATGCATTTACCCTCTGGATGGCCACGCTGAGGCGCTGGAACATGAAAGTGGCTGCCCTTGGGTCCCTGGTGGTGTCGATGAGTCTGGAACCCAGTTCGTTAAGGAAACGTGTGCCATTTTTTCCCATGATCCCAAGGTCTCTGATCCCACTGGAACAAATTTATACTGTTGGCTTATGTCCCTGTACTTGCCGATCTTGTACTCCTCCCTGTGGTCAGCAGCTCCTCCCTGTCGCCCGACACAGTGATGGATGTAGGTGGTGTCAGCCAGTGTTAACACACAGGTATAGTCCCATGCTAAGAGCTTGCCATTCTTCCAAGGATAGATGGTGATCCCATTGGGGTTGTTTGCTGGGTTGTGGGTATTGTTGGCTGCTAGTGATTGGGGCTCTCTCTCAGCTGGGCATACAGCTGTAGCAAGTGTTCTCTTTATGATGTCGTTGACTTCATTGTGTCTAGCATGCCAGCGCGTGGTTTTGGAACAGTTAAGACAATGTAGACCATTTTGGTCGGCTTGCGCATCGCCGCAAATACACGTATATTCCGTGTGAATTGGGGCAGCGAGGCGCAGAGCCACTGCAATACGGAGGGTCTATGGGTCGAGGCGTGTTCCCATTGCCGAAATGGGAACTGTTTGTAGGAAGTCCCCAGAGTGATATGCACTCACAGCTAGGAGACGGGCAGTCTCCCTGTCTGATGTTACAGCCCTAAGCATATTGGAAAGCATCTTTTCAGTGATGGGGCCATCCCAACTTGACTGTTCGTAGGCCAGTTCTGCACTAGGTTTTGGTGCTGGAGCAGCAAGAGTCTCCCATTCAGTGATGACACTGGCATAGGGTCCTGTATTCCTGCTGAATCAGGAGGATGTGCGTACTCCCAGCCCCCCAAGCCTGACTGGAAGTGAGGCTTGCAACCACTGTCCATCTTCGAGGGAAAGATTCAATACACTCTCTAGCATGGTCTTGAGGAGAGAGTCATATTCCTTGAGTCTCGGACTGCTGAAGGCTGGGGAGCATCTCAGGAAGTAGGTAAGTTTTGGGATTGACAGGCACCTGGTGAGTAGGTAGAAGGCATCATGTGTATCGATGTCTTTCATCCTGCCTTCCATCGTCCTGATGTCTGAGATTTTTTTTTCAGACCGATGGCATTGGGCCCAAGAGTAGCACCAAAGACAGTGCTTTAGGCTGGATCAATGGCCCGTGCCCCTGGTAAAACAGCACTAATATTCTTGATCATCTGTCGATTGGTAGAAACTATTTCACATTTGGTGGGGTTTAAAGATAGGCCCAGGCTCTCTCTCATGTCTTTAATTTTTCTGATGTGCTCTTGGAGAGATTATGTAGTGCCAGCTAAGGTACCATCATCCGAGAACCAAATATTGAGCTCATTGGAGAGCGCTTTTGTGACTTCCTTGATGACTAGACATAATAGAAAGGGGGCGAGAGTCAATTTCATGGCCCCCAAACAATAGTTTAGAAGTCACACTATAACACGATTCTATGAAGGAATAGAGGAAAGGAAAGTGCCTAGAAACTGCTTGGAGAGCAGCATCCCTTCTGACAGAGTTGAAAGCATTGTCAAAGTCCAATTTGATCAAGGCTTTTTCATTGGACATGTTGTTGATGTATACTCGTGCTGCATGGGCAGCTGCTTCACAGCCTTGTTGAACACCAAAACCGAGCTGCGTTGGTTTCAACATTGAGGCAGCATCTTGACTTACCATTCGTACTGCAGCCTTGGCAACTAGGCGCCGAAGGGTGTTGCCCACAGCAATGGGCCTGATTCCTCCATCCTTTTTTCGGAGGGCACACAGTGAGGCACCAAAGAAAAGGGGTCTAATGGCCTCTGGGACACTGCCAGCCAGGCACACATTGGAAAATTTGGTGAGTTCAGACAGCAGCCTCTCTGAAACCTCACCAAGTGCTGGACTGAGCATTTGTTTCAAGTGTTGTGGCCTTAAACAGGTGAAACCTCCTGCCAAGCTCTGTGGAAATGACATAGCAGCTTTATACACATCAGCGTCCTGTAAGGTTAAATGTTGGTACTGGGAGCCCTGGGTGGATGTTTTTCCATCAGGGCTTGTACTGTAATGATGTCCTTAGGAGCAATGGTATCCTCACTGGTTATAAGCCTCCAATAGTATTACCCTCTACTATTTTTCTGCTAATTTGCGCCCTGATTTTTGAGGCGTCAGGTGTCCTGTTGTTGGCATTTGCCCGGTGGGTGTTTGACGCCCAAGGGAAGAGACGGACGAGGTTATCATCTCTAACACATAGGCCCGAAAAAGAAAAACTTTTACCATCATTCACTGCCAGAGACGTGTTTAAACATTAACAACCCTCCTTCAGAGTGCAGACACTGTATTTCCCATCTCCAGGACTCAAGTCTGTCCTGTTGGTCTCCCTGAATCCCTTCATAAATGTTACCTTGCTTACACTCCAACAGCACGTCAAGTCCTAAAAACCATTTGTCTCCATTCACTCCTATAGAACACACTCATGCATGCTTGCTGGAAGTCCAAGCCCCTCGCACACAAAACCTCCTTTACCCCTTGCCTATAACCTTTCTTAGATAGACCCCTACCCCGCCTTCCCTCAACTACAGATTTATACACTCTCGAAGTCATTCTGTTACCTTCCATCCTCTCTACATGTTCGAACCACCTCAATAACCCCTCCTCAGCTCTCTGGATAATAGTTTTGGTAATCCAAACTACGGATTCTCTGCATTATATTCACACCACACATTGACCTCAGACATGACATCTCCACTGCCTCCAGCCTTCTCCTTGTTGCAATATTCACCACCCATGTCTCACACCCACATAAGAGTGTTGGTATAACTATACATTTCCCTCTTTCTTTCCATGGACAAAGTTCTCTGTCTCACAGACTCCTCAGTGCACCACTCATCATTCCCCCCTCGTCAATTCTATGGGTCTATGAAGGATGACTTCATAGACCCATCTGCTGACATGTCAACTCCTAAATATCGGAATACATTCACTTCCTCCATACTCTCTCCCTCCAATCTGATACCCAATCTTTTGTTATACATATATATATATATATATATATATATATATATATATATATATATATATATATATATATATATATATATATATATATATATATATATATAAAAAGATCACAGTAAACAGGTGAAAAAAATATGAAGAACCACTATGAAAATAGAGGAATTCCAAGCGCTTTTGTGACTACCACATTATTAGAAAGGCTTGGGAAATTCCCTCTATTTTTCATATTTTATTTATATATATATATATATATATATATATATATATATATATATATATATATATATATATATATATAACTTTCATTTCCCCTTTCTTTCCATGGACAAAATTCTTGTCTCACAGATCTAGGGACCACCATCATTCCCCCTCGTCAAACAGGGCCCGAAGGGTGACTTCATAGACCCATCTGTGACATGTCAACTCCAAATATGGAGTTTGGGAAAATTTGGGGGAGGTGCGGGATTACCAAAACGTTTTCCAAAAGCTGAGGAGGGGTTGTTGAGGTGGTTTGGACATGTAGAGAGAATGGAACGAGACAGAGTGACTTGAGAGTGTTAAAAACTGTAGTGGAGGGGAAAGGGGGGGTAGGGGTGGCCTAGGAAAGGTTGGGGGGAGGGGGGGGAAGTTTTGTGTGGGGGGGCTTGGACTTCCAGCAAGCATTTTGAGCGTATTTGATAAGTGAATGGGGATATGGTTTTAATCTTCTGCTGTTGGGGTGGGAAAGTAACATTTATGGGGATTTAGGGAAAACCCGGGAGGCCGGACTTGAGTTCTGAAGATGGGAAGACAGTGCCGGCACTCTGAAGGAGGGGGGGTTAATGTTGCGTTTTATAACTTGTGTAAAGCACCCCTTCTGGCAAGACAGTGATGGAGTGAATGAATGAAAGTTTTTCTTTTTGGGCCACCCTGCCTTGGTGGGGAAACGGCCATGGTTAAAAAAAAAAAAAAAAATATATATATATATATATATATATATATATATATATATATATATATATATAATTTTTTATATATTTATATATATATATATATATATATATATATATATATATATATTTTTTTATATATATATATATATATATATATATATATATATATATATATATATATATATATATATATATATATATATATATATATATATGCAAAAAAATCACGTAAACAGGGGATATCAAAATATGAAGAAAACCACTATGAAAAATAGAAGAATTCCAAGCGCTTTTGTGACTACTCACATTATCAAGGAACTATAACAGGAAACATGAAAGAAGGGCTTATATAAGGGGGGGACTACACCCACAGTCCCTCACACTAACAAAGACTACACCTCACAGTAGCTAAAACTCACGACTCTGTGAAGAGGAAATAAGAAAGGACCTGAAACTCTTCCCAAGAATTAAGATTAGTTTTTTTTAAAAAATTT